>PVJA010007716.1:0-49094 GCA_004027025.1 Myocastor coypus
TGCTAAGAAGAAAAAAAAAAAAAAAAGAAAAGGAAAGGAAAGAAAAAAAAGAAGAAAGGAAAAGAAAATTCTTCTCTTTGTACTAAGAGGAAGCAGATGCATACACAGTCAAATGTTCTGCAATTGCAGTGGGCCACCAGTGAAGCTTGTAATATTGGAGGCTATTGATCTAATCCTCCTAAAGCTCATCTCACCAATTTAGCTCTGTGTTTCATGCATTGTAATATTGTAATTAAGCTTTCTTTTTTTTCTGGGTGATCAAGGGCAAGTAAAAGCAAGACCCGTATAACAAAACATTCATTTTTTTTTTTTTTTGTATCTTCCAGGGTCAAACCCCCTCAGGATTAAGTTTGGAACCATATACAGTACTTTGTAGAACTGTCATTAGTGTCAGCCTTCGGGATGAGTCACGGCCATTGCTTGACCAGTTTGCTTTCTGTGAAAGCCCATCCATTTATATATGAAGTCTTCTAATTTATCATTCTTTATAACTGAGTAATATTCCATTGTATAAAAAAATACCACAATTTTTTCAACCATTCTATAGATGATGGGCATCATGGTTGTTTCCAAGATTTGGCTATTACAAATTGGGCTGCTACAAACATAGGTGCACAGATATCGCTATGGTATGATGTCTTCAGTTCTTCTGGGAAAATTTCCAGTAGGGGGATAGATGGATTGAATGGGATTTCCAGTTCTAGTTTTTTAAGGAGTCTCCACACTGATCTCCATAATGGATGTACCAGTCTGCATTCCCATCAGCAGTGCAGAAGTGTTCCTTTTTCCCCACAGCCTCTCCAACATTTGTTGTTGGCTGATTTCTTTGTGATAGCCATTCTTTCTGGAGTGAGATGGTATCTAAGTGTTATTTTAATTTGCATTTCACAGATGGCTAGTGATATGGAGTGCTTCTTCATGTACTTATAGGCTTGCTGAATTTCTTTCTCTGAGAAGTGTGTGTTCATCTCAGTTGCCCATTTCTGGATTGGATCTTTGAATTTTGGAACCCTAATGATTTTTAGTTCTTTATGAATTCTAGATAGAAGACCTTTGTCTGAATAGTGATTAGATAAAATCTTTTCGAAATTTGTAGGTTGTCTTTTCACTCTGTTGGTAATTTCTTTTGATGTGCAAAAGCTTCTTAGCCAGAGGAGGTCCCATTTGTTGATGCTTTCAAGTGTTAACTGTACATTTTGATTTTTCATCCATGAGCTTCTTGACTACTCTGATGTCTTCAAGATTTCCTTCCACTTTCTCTTCCAGGAGATTTAATGTTTCTATTTTAATATTTAGATCTTTAATCCATTTTGACTTTAGTGCATGGTGATAGACTTGGGTCACGTTTTAGTTTTCAGCATGTAGAGAGCCAGTTTTTCCAGCACCACTTGTTAAAGAGGCTATCGGGGCTGGGAAGAGAGCTCCGAGGCAGAAGTGCCTGCTTGGCAAGTGCAAGGTCATGAGTTTGAACCCCGGTTCTGAAAAAAAAAAAAGGCTATCTTTCTTCCAGTAAGCGTGTTTGGCCCCTTTATCAAAGATAAGATGGCTGAGTGTGTATGTATTTGTTCCTGCATCTTCTAATCTATTCCATTGATCCTCAGGTCTATTTTTTGCCAATGTCATGCTGATTTTATTACTGTAGCTTTGTAGTAAAACTTTAGGTCAGGAATTGCAGTACCTCTTGCCCTATGTTTGTTGCCCAGAGTTGTCTTTGTAATTTTGGGTTTTTTTGGTTCCAAATCATTTTTAGGAGTGATTTCTTCAGGTCTGTGAGGTATGTCGATGGTATTTTGATAGGAATTCCATTAAATCTGTATAACAGTTTAGGGAGTATGGCCATCTTCACAATGTTGGTTCTTCCTATCCAGGAGCAGGGAATATCTTTCCATTTTCTCAAATCCTCAAGGATCTCTTTTTTTCAGAGTACTATAGTTTTCATTGAAAGGGTCTTTTACTTCTTTAGTTAGGTTAATCTCTAATTATTTTATTTTCTTCGGTGCTATCATAAAAGGTACTGCTTCTCTAATTTCTCTCGGTATGTTTGTTATCTGTGTAAAGAATGTTATTAATTTTTGTGTGTTGACTTTGTAGCCTGCTATGCTGCTGAATTTGTGTATTAATTCCAGTAACTTCTTGGTGGAGATCTTTGGGTCTTCCAAGTAGATTATCATGTCATCTGCAAATAATAGTTTTACTTCTTTACCTATTCTTATTTCTTTTATTTCTCTTTCTTGTCTAATGACTCTAGCTAATGATTCCGGAACTATATTGAATAGGAGTGGTGATAGAGGACATCCTTGTCTTGTACCAGATTTGAGAGTAAAAGACTTCAGTTTTTCCCCATTTAGAGTTATGCTAGCTGTTGGATTGTTGTACATGGCTTTTTTCAGGTTGAGGTAGCAGACCTCTATTCCAATTTTCTGTAGGATTTTGAACATGAATGAGTGTGGCACTTTGTCAAAGGCCTTTTCGGCATCAATCGAGACAATCATGTGATTTTTTGGTCTTGGCTATATTGATATAGTGTATTACACTTATAGACTTGCGTATATTGAAGCATCCTTGCATCCCTGGAATGAATGCTACCTGGTTGTGGTGTATAATCTTCTTGATGATTTGCTGCATTCTAGTGGCGAGAATTTTATTGAGAATTTTTGCATCTGTGTTCATGAGAGAAATTGGTCTGTAGTTTTCTTTTCTTATTATTTTCTTTTTTCAGAACTGGGGATTGAACTCACGACCTTGCACTTACCAGGCAAGTACTTATTCTACTGAGCTATCTCCCCAGCCCTGTAGTTTTCTTTTCTAGCTGCATCTCTCTCTGTTTTGGTATCAGTATAATACTTGCATCTAGGAATGATTTTGGAAAGATTGCTTCCTTTTCAATTTCGTTGAAGATTTTGAGGATTGTTGGGGTTATGTCTTCTATAAATGTCATGTAGAATTCAGTGGTGAATCCATCATGCCTTGAAGTTCTATTTGTTGGTAGACTTTTTATTACATTTCATATCTCATTGGCTGTTATTGGGTTATTGAGAGTTCTTACATCTTTTTGATTTAGTTTTGGTAATTTATACTTTTCTAGGAATCTCTCTATTTCTTCCGGGTCTTCAATTCTGTGAGAGTAAAGATTCTCAAAATAGCTATTTATGATCCTCTGAATCTCTGCTGAGTCTGTAGTAATTTCACCCTTTTGATTCCTTACTGTTCCAATTTGAGTCCTTTCTTTCCCCTTTTTGATGAGGTTAGCTAGGGCTTATCAATTTTATTTAATCTTTCAAAGAACCAGCCTTTGGATTCATTAATTCCTTGTATTGTTTTCCTTGTCTCAATTGAATTAATTTCTGCTCCAATCTTTATAATTTTCTCTCATCTTTGAGCTTTGGATTTCGTTTGCTCTTCCATTTCTAGTTGGTTTAGTGCTCCATGAGAGTATTTATGTGTCCCGTTCTGTTTTCTTAATGTGTGAGTTCAGAGCTATAAATTTCCCTCTAAGAACTGATTTTATTGCATCCCATAAATTCCAGTAGGTTGTGTTTGAATTTTCATTGAATTCTAGATATTGTTTAATTTCTTCTTTAATTTCATCTGTAACCCACTGGTTGTTGAGAAGAGTGCTGTTTAATTTTCATGTATTTCTGGAGTTCTTGTGGTTTCTTTTGTCATTTATTTCCTAATTCATTGCACTGTGGTTAGATAATATGCATGGGATGATTTCTCTTTTCTTGCATATACTTAAGCATGACCTATGGATTAATATGCGGTCTATTTTAGAAAGTGTCCCATGTGCAACTGAAGAAAATGTATATTCAGAAGTGGTTGGGTGGAACACTGTGCATATCTACTAATTCCAATTGTTCCAAGTTCTGGTTCAGTCTGCTAATTCTTTTGCTAAGTTTTTGTCTGCTTGACCTATCTTTCAGATAAGGAGTTGTTAAGGTCTCCTGTTAAGATTGTGGTACTGGATATTCGGTTTTTTATGTCCCTAAGGTTTGCCTTATATAACTTGCTGCTCCCATGTTGGGTGCAACATATTTATGAGTGTTACCTCTTCGTCTTGAATTTTTCCCCTAACCAGTATGTATTGGCCTTCTTTATTTCATTTGATAAATCTTGGCTTGAAGTTTAGACTGTCTGCAAGCTGGATTGCTATCCCTGCTTTTTTTTTTTTTTTTTTTTTTTTTTTTTTTTTTTTTTTTTTTTTTTTTTTTTTTTTTTTTTTTTTTTTTTTTTTTTTTTTTTTTTTTTTTTTTTTTTTTTTTTTGAGTTGCTGAGGCATGTAGTATTGTTTTCCGTCCTTTAACTTCTAGCCTATGAGTTTTTTGTGAGTTAAGTGTGTTTCTTGTATACAGCATGTTGTTGGGTTTTGTTTCCTTATCCACTCAGCTAGTCTATTGCTTTCAATTGGATAATTGAGTCCATTTACATTGATGGTTTTAATTGAAATGTATTGACTTGTGATTGACATGACTTTTAGTTACTATTGTTTACCACTTTTTCTCCTGTGTTTGATTGAATACTCTATTAATGGGATCTTTCTGTTCTTATTGCTTGAGTTTGAGTTGTTTTGGTCTCTCTCTAAAATATTTTTAGTGTGCTCTGTAGGGTTGGCTTTGATGTCATGAAATTCTTTAGTTGTTCCTTGTCATGGAAGTATTTCACTTCTCCCTCATACTTGAAAGAGAGTTTTTGCCAGGTATATCAGTCTGGGCTGAAATGTGTTTTCATGAAGGACTTGAGGCACCCTGCTCCATGCTGTTCTTGACTTCATGGTTTGTGAAGAGAAATCTGCTGTTGTTCTGATGGGTTTCCCTTTAAATGTGATTTCTTTCTTTTTTCTAGCAGCTTTTAGTATACTATTCTTCTGCTGAATTTCTGGAATCTTGATTATTATATGTTTGGATGTGTTTTTAGTCGGGTTGATGTTATTTGGGGTTCTGTATGCTTCAGTTACCTGAATATCTGATTGTTTCCTCAGATTTTGGAAGTTTTCTGCTATTTCTTCTACACATATTCTTTTTATATCATTTGTGTCGATTCATTTTTTCTCATTAATTCCTGTTAATCTCACATTGTTCATTTTTTTCTTGCAGGTGTTTAATTATATTTCCTGTATCCTAGTTGTTTTTAAGAGACCCTTTCTTCCTTTTTCACTAGCTGTGACTGTGTCTTCAAGATCTGAGACTCTATCTTTACTTTCATTCATATGGTTTTGCCAGCTTGTATTTGAGATTTTATTTTCTTGTGTATCTCTTTGAAACTGTTTCGTGCGATCTATTTCTTTCCTATAGTGCTCCATTGGAGAATGCATCATTTTTCTATTCTCCTCTAATTTTTTAATTAGTGTCTTCTCTAGTAGTATTGAAGTCTCTCATTATAGCTATCCTTTCTCTCTCTAGTTCAGACATTATTTCTCCTCTCTACCTTTCTGTAGTTCTCCACCTGTTTTAGATATTATTAATTTAGAGAGCTCTTTTTTAATTTCAGAGGTTATTTCTGTTCTGGTTTCCTCTATACATTTCTGCTGAGTTTTTTTTTTTTTTTCACTTCAGAGTCTATTAATTCATGCATTTATTTTTTACTTCAGATGTTACCTCTGGTCTGAGTTGCTCTATACGTTTCTGCACTTATCTGTCTACCTCAGATGCTACCAATTCAGAGATTTCGTCCACATGATTTCCATTTTCTTCTACTGTTAGTGTCTCCTGTATTTGTTTTAGGTGGACTTGGGACCTGAAATTGGATCTTGCTCCTTGTCTTCATCATTTTTTATAGCAGTAATCTCTACACTTTGATGGACTTATGCATTTAATGCCTATAGAAATTTGGGTTTGGATCCACCAAGCTTGTTCCTCTCCAGACATGCCTGGTTGTGAGTCAGAGCTCAGCCAGCTGGCTGCCACAGGCCCCAAAGGTCAGGAGGGTGATCAGCAGTGTGGGGATGGTTGGTGGCCATGTGGGGCCAGTGGGTGGAGTCAGGGTTCTTACCTGGCTGTTGTGAGGCCCAGTCAGGAAGGTGGATGGAATTGGAGCTCGGGCTGTTGGTGAGTCAGGGAATGGATGCGGGCTGAGGCTACTGCATGACTAGGTCAGGATGGCAGGGTTTAAGGTGGAGTCAGGCTGGCTGCCACGCTGCTGGATCAAGATGGAGAGCGGGCAGTTCCCAGGTGGAGCTGCCGCGCTGCTGGATCAAGGTGGCGCACAAGGATCAGATTCTAGAATATAGCATTTTAAAACCAAAGTAAGGCATGAATTGTGCAGTGTTCAGAGGTACTGAGCACAACTGAGAATAGTAGAAAATATTAAAACTACAATAAGAGATAAAGAAAAAAAGGGAGAAAATAAAAACAAAAATCAATATAAAGATGAAAATCTTACTTGGAATGAAAATAGCAAAAATTCAGTACTTGTCTGTAATTTATGACAACTTAGTAGCCTCTTGGGGTAAATATTGTTATTTGATATTTGTGTAAATGACACCTTGGGTTTTAAAGCACACATTTAGGTTATGGTTAACTTTAAAAAAAGAATTCGTTTCCCTTGATCGAAAGCTCTGGTTAACTGTTCAGAATATGACATGGAGTTGAGGACACCATGGGTCTGAATGACAGTACGGAGAATGCAGTCAGGCACCACTGTAAACAGGTGCAACCACTCCCTGACTTCACAATAGTCAGAGTCACATGGTTAATTCCACCATATCATGACTTCTTCATGGTCAAACCTGCAATACAACTTAAATGGGGAAAAAATATTCAAATACTAGTTGAATGAAAGTTTTATGAGAGTGTAATAACTATCACAGAAAACCTAGACTTCTCGAGTGGAGAGCGTAGAAGCTGAGAGGTGTTGTGACTGGTGTTGAAGTCTTAATGTCTTTCTAAACACTGAAAAGTGAAACTAGACCTCTTTAAAATCACATAATGCCCATATTCTACAGTTGACTTTGCTTTAGTCCTCAAATCTTGCATTTCTTAATCTGAATTATCCAGGTTTTATTTCATCTTACTGGAATAAAATTTATTAGTGTTTACTACAAACAAGACGCCTATTTTTAATGACTAATTATGCCTTTAGTTGGAATTTTCAAAAGGAATTTGTTTATACTTTACCAAACTAGATGGCCAATCATTGAAAAATGCTGAAGAAAAGACAGTTTCCGATGGCTGCTTCAGCTCTCAGGCCCTCGGAGGTAGTCTACTCTGGACACCTCTTCACTTTGATTCTTTTATCTGTGTAGAGCCTATATGTCTGCAACTCCTATCATGCTATACGTTTTCTGAGAGAAGAAACTGGCTTTCAGTAAACTTCGCATCTTCCAAAGCACATAAATCAATACCCTCACATAGTAGGTGTTCAATTATTAGTAAATGGATCCATTTACATTAAGACCTTTACATTATAATGTCACTGAATTTCAGAGCCAGAGGACCATCATATAAACATTTTATAATCAGGAACTCTGAAGACCAGAGGAGTTAAGGCACTGGCTCAAGAAAAGGCAGTTGTTGTCAACACAAAGAATCACTGACATTCTTTTCTGTTTTCTAAATCTCAGAAACACTGTGCAACCAATAGAACTTCCCATTTCTGAATCATGCAGCCACAATTTGAATCGTAAGAAACAATTTTTTCCCCTCAGTGCCATGATTCATGATGTAGCATTAACCTACTTTCCTGTTGTAATCACTCCTGCCTTCCCCCAATAAAGACCCTGGATTATGTTGCATCTGCATGCGCCTCCAAGGAAATAGTGTTTCCGTAAGAGATGGATGGTCTCTGCACATGAAGTTTGTTGATAAACTTGGGATGTTGGAGCATATGAACCCCAGCAGACCCCTAAGTTAGTGTTGGTATAACCCCTCCAGACCCCAGCAGTACATTTCATGCCACATCCACAAGTCACAACCTGCACCAGCCTCGTAGGTTACAGGGGAAGACACTTTAAAATTAGCTCCCTATGGCTTTGAAATTATATTGCTTGCTGTTCCCTGCTATAAAATACAGTAAGGGCTAAAATATTTTCAGATGTTTTTATACTAACTTCCCCTTTCCCAATTGCAAGAGCAGTATAAATTTATGATAGAAAAAATATACAAAACCAAAATAAAAATCAGCTAGAATCTTATACTGAGATAACTTCAGCTGATATTTTAGTATACATGTATATATACAGAATTGTGTTTATTATATGGACTTTTAAAACAATAGTTTTTAAATATGTTTCCAAGGAAAATATGTTTATTCTCTGTTTTTGCCTGTATTATATTTCAATGAATTGATTTACCATAGTTTAAAAAATTCCTTGGTGTTATGAGTGTATGCTATTTCTAATCTTCCCTCAATTAATGGTAATATAAGCCTGTTAGGTAAGTTACTATATTTATTATCTTTTTGCTTCTATTTTAACACTTTACTGGCAAAGTTTTTAAAAAAAAATTAAATCATTCATTTATTTATTTGGTACAAGATCTTACTGTGTGGCTCAGATTCATAGTAATCCTTCTGCCTCAGCCTTCCCAGTGCTAGGATTACAGGTACGTGCCACCATGACTGGTTTTGGAAGCTAGCACTGCATGCCTGGGATCCCAGGGCCAGCAGAGCCTGTGGTACTAAGGATCCAAGTCTTTGCACTTACCTGGCTATCACCCCAGCCCCCAAGATATTTTATTTCTCTCCCAAGGTGGTTTTTTACATAAACAACATCTTACCATTTTCTAAGTTTGTCCATAGAGATTTTTTTTTTTTTTTTGTCTTTTTGAGACAGGGTCTCACTGTGCAGTTCAGGCTGGCCTTGAGCTCACTTTTGTGGCCCAGGCTGGTCTCGAACTCGCACCGATCCTCCTGCCTCAGCCTCCCGAGTGCTGGGATTACAGGCGCACGCCACCACACCCGGCTATGTCCATAGAGATTCTGCTGAAACCATTGCAAGAAATGGTGTATACGAATAGATACAGTATGCTTTGCTGCCACCTAATCTACCCAAGGTAGATTGTACCAAATAGCATCCGGAGGAGTGACACAGATATGTGGAGAACTTTATACTTCACGTAACTACTCCATTATCTGGGCATGGTAACCACCGACTATATGAGCACTGCTGAATACAAGCTGCAGAGGAATCCATCCCTGTGTGGGATGGCCTTGCAACCCACAGCCTCACTCCTAGCTCCGTTCTGGCCCTCAGAGCCCCTGCTGTGATGCCCTGTCCACAAGTGTGCCGTTGTTCTGGCCTCCACAGCTCAGCAGCCACAACCTCTCCTTATTTCTCCTTCCTAGCAAGCCATATACACCTTTTCAAAGCAAAATTCAGTATATGTTTTCACTGTAAGCATTTTTTGTGTTGTTGCTATGATTAAAATACTGCATAGGCTTTAGGTGTTGTCCTTATTTTTCCGTTAGGTGTACTATTTTTAGTAGAATTTCATAGGATATAGAGTTACTTCAGAAGTGGATATAGTGTGTTATATGCAAATCCTTGTGTCATAGTCAGCTTCCCAATAAAGGCAACACAATAAAACCTCACCACTCACAATCCTCCTGATTTAGTGCTTTCTGATCACAAATAGGAGAAAACCCACCCTCATAAAATTATGAACACCAAGCCAATACAGAAAGTTATATATTGGATGATGTAAAATTTGGAGAGGAATCCAATGTTCTCGTGCATTTTAATTCCACCCATGTACCTCCAAAAGGATATCTTAGAGAATGGAGGCAAATCAAGGAAGTCCAAGTCATTGTCCTTTGTATGCCTCTGTGCAACAAAGTATATAGTATAAGGATGAGTGCATAATTGGGAGAAAATTAGAGGGAAAAGTCTGAGAGCAGGATCACTGACACACTGTTGTCCAAAGCTCCCTGGAGAGGTGAACAAATGACATGTCCAGCAATTTTTTTTGTTACTGTTTGTTTGTTTTTGTATCTTAGGGAAGGGTCTACAGGGTAATCAGGGTCTCACTACTAGATTGGACTCATAGTGATCCACCTGTTTACAGCCTCCCAAGAGCTGGGATTACAGGTGTGCACCACCATGCCTGGTCTCTATTGCTGTCTCAGTGTACCCTGGGGCCAGAGCTGGCACAGTAGGCCTGGGGACCAAACCTCCAGGCCCTGTGTCTTGCAGGCGCTTCAATCCACTGAGGTATTTGACCAGCCCTGTCCAGTGATTTTGGGGTTGCCGTATTTTGAACTTAAATAACCAAAACAGCAGTCTTTTGTTTTTCCATCTATGCAATAATTAAAGTTTATTTTGTTAAATAAATTTAAATTAAATTCAAAATATCTGGAAATCCAAATTGAAAATACTTCATTGCTACTTTATATTATAACATTCTTATAACCAATATGTTTTGTTTTTATTTGTTACTATGAAGCCGGCACACACCTGAAATCCCAGCACTTAGGAGGCAGAGGCAGGAGGATCAGTGTGAGTTTGAGAACAGATTGGGCTACAAAACTGGCTTAAGGCCAGCCTGAACTACATAGCAAAACCCTGTCTCAAAAAGATAAAAATAAAATAAAGTTGTTACTCTTCCTCCCCCTACCCCCCCCCACATTATTACCATGAAATGGAAGCATGGTTTCTCATTGTTTTGTTGTTGTTTTGATAGCAGAGATAGAACTCAGAACTCATGCTTGCTAGACAGGAGCTTAGGCTTCTGGACATTTCCACTGACCCTTGATTTTCAATATAAAACAGTAAACTTGGGGAATAAAATATGCCCTCAGCTGAAGCTAGGGACCAGGGTGTGATTGAATCTAGTGTAGGACAGTTAGCAAATTCAGGGGAGGGAGCAAAACTTAGGACAAAACTTTTCTCACTTGACAAAAGTTGCTCAAATTAAAAATACTACATAATTCCATAAATTCCAAGCTCACAAGTGGTTATTTGAAGGAAATGAGAAACACATATATAAGGGAGAGGAGTTGTGAGGATTCAGCACCTCTATCCAATTTAATCAAAGTCCTGTACAGTAGAAATATGAACTTAACCATGAGAAATATGATGAGCCTGAATTTGTCCTACTTAACAGCCTTTGGAAAAAAGAAAGAAAAGTAAGTGTGCAATGAGTTCTCTAATTCTCTTATTGAACAACTGAGTTTTGAAGGGAAACTACTCGATGGCTGAGCCATTTCTGTTGCTCATTAACCATGCCTAATATGCAGCGTTTCTCTCCTCATTCAGACCAATGTCCTCTTAAGCCATGTGTAGCACAGATCTGCTGGTCATGATTCTGCTAGGTTCACTTCTTTGAGCTTGTCTCTGTGCTACCTAAATTCCTTAAGGATATATGCAGTCTGCTAAGATATGTGTACATCAGGAAAATAAAACTTGTATAAATATTTTTATCCCAAATTTATTTCAATGTCATGAAAGTAATAAATGTTACCCTTTTGCTTTACATTTTCAAGAGATGTGTTAAGTGGTAACCCTGAGCTTCTAGATATCTACTAGTACAACAAACTGCTTAGATGTGTATTTTTTTCATTTTGTAGAAAAAAAAGGTAAAACAAAGTTTCCTATTAAGATGATAGGAAAGTAACAATAGTTAGTACGTTACATATTATCTTTAAGGTAGTTACACAGAGTACAAGATATGAGCATAAAATTTTTCTCCAATTGCTATATTCACAAACCTTCCTTATATATAAACTATGAGATACTAACAGTGTAACTAAGGTGCATTTTTTTTTTACTTCTTTACTTTGTCCTTTCCCCCATCCTAATTTCTTTTTCCTTTTTAACAAACTCTCCCTATTTCACAGTATATATTGCACAGTTTAGACCATATTTATATACTGTGTCTGGCATCACAGAGACAATAAAATGTTTACATGTGAGTCAGATTTATCTCCCTAATGAGTATAGTCTCCGGTGTACGCATTTACCTATAAAAGTCTCAAGTTTGTTGTTCTTTATGGCTGAGTAGTACTTCAGTGTACAAAAATGCCACATCTTTTTTACCCATTCCTCAAATGATGAATATTTGGGTTGTACCCAGGACTTAGCTACTATTAATTTTGCTGCTATGACCATTGGTGAACATATATCACTGTGGTACAATATTTTTAATTCTTCTAGAAAGACGCCCAGAAGGGGCATAGTTGGGCCAAATGAGACTTTCAATCCTAGCTTTTGAAGAACTCTCCACACTGCTTTCCACATTGGGTACACCAGTCTACATTCACACCAACGGTGGACAAGGGTTCCTTTTAGCTGCGTTTTCCCTCTTTGTTTTCAGATTCATTTCTTTGTGCTGATCTAAATTGTGATTTGCTGAAACTTCTTTGTTCTGCCTATTGAGACTAGCCTAACTTTCAATGTTTATATTTTTAGTTCTAGCAATTTGCCTTAATATCTGTAATAGTCCCTTGGTTGGGAACTTCTGCTTTCAAACTCACTCATTTCAAGAGTGTTTGCCTTATTTCACTTTAAAAGTCTTTTCTGGCAATTTTCATATCTGTGCAATAGGCACTGTTAATTACCTTCACTCGTAGGAATTTCCTCCTTCCTCCCTTTCCTTCCTGCCAGTTCTCCTTCCCTTCTTTCTAGCAGGATTTGGAAGGAACTGTGAAAATCTTCTAGAGAACATTTATTTGTTTCTTTCTCTTAGACACTAGTGAACCCTGTTATATCTAGTCCACTAGATATATCTGTTGTATCTAGTCATACCTAGTTATGTCTAGTTATATCTAGAAGGTAACCCCGTGTTACCTTCTCCCATCAGCCGTGACAGAGGATACTAAGCTTTTGCAGGGCTGCTTGGGTCTGCTTTGCACGTGTGTTACTCAGTTGCTACAACCAAGACTCAGTTGTTTTTCTTAAGTCATAGTTCAGACTCTTAAATATCTGCTTTTTTCCACTGATATAACTCAATGGTCAGCCTGATTTTTGAGGTGATTGTGACACAGGAATTCTTTTTCTCCAGAATTGTCTCCCTAAAATTTCTGTCACACTTTCTGATCTTCAAGATTCCCTTCACTTAGTTCTCTGGCTAGAAAGTTGGTGTTTCACTCAGCAAGTCATCTTCTGGGCTGACTGTTGGGAGAACTCTCCTGAAAAGGAGAGCAATTATCTCCATTTTGGCTAAGTGTGGCCCTATTTCCATGTACTGATATGTACAGAGCTGTCTAGTTCTTTTCCTTATCCCTTAAATTGGCTTTGAGCAATGAAAATTAGTCCAGCCAAGGTGCTGATGTGTAGTCTTTGAAGTGAAGTGATGGATCAGTATGCACCCACACCTATAGCACCCAAAACTGGAGCTGGGCATGGTGGTGCTTGCCTGTAATCCCAGCACTTAGGAGGCTGAGGCAGTGTGAGTTTGAGACCAGCCTGGGCTACAAAAGTGAGCTCAAGGCCAGCCTGCACTACATATCGAGGCCCTGTCTCAAGAAGACAAATAATAATAATAGTAATAGTAGTAGTAATAATAATAATAATAATAATAATAATAATAAACAAAACCCATGTGTGAGCCGGACTGTCAGCGGGGATTGAACCTCAAGTAAGAGGCTATGATTTGCCAGGGCATAACAATAACACATCAGAGCTGAAACACCAAGCCCAAAACATCAGATGCTACCCCAATTCTGTTATACAGATCACTCCTTCCCTGCATATTGCAGGAGTGATTTCAGGCCACCTGCCTGGCCCAGCTCATAGCACTCATGTACTGCCTGCCATTTTCAGAGTCACTATCTTCAAGCCACTCCCTCTTCACTAATTAAGAAAGCTTGGATTCAGCCCTGGGTCCAGGCCCTTGCTCTAGTTAGGAAGCTGAACTTAGGTCCCCGTTGACTCCCCCAGCTACAAGTATGCATTGGTGTCTTTATTCTCACCACAGGTTGGGCTGGAAGTAATAGATTGGAATTAACTTGCTAGGACTTCAGTAACTTTTCCATGGGATTACAAATATCAGCTTCTCAGACCACAATGAGGACTGGGAAGTACTCCCTCTAATCTCCTCACACAAGACCTCCTTAAGTGCTAAGCAGTGAGGCAAAGGACAGAGATAAACATGTCAGCCTGAAGAAGCCTCCTCCGTACTCTTCAGACTGTAGGGACTCCTTATCCTGTCCTGGTGATAGATGAGTTTCCTTTTGGAAAGTACAGCTGCTTTTATTGCTAACATCACCTAGTAGTGCAATTTCCTGACTGGTTTATTCCTCAGGAAAGCACAAGAAAAGAAAAAAAAAGAGACATTTAAAAAGAATGTTCTTCCCTGTTCCCCATGCTCAAGCTTACAGAGCCCAAATTTGCTGTCCTCTGCCTGAAAACAGCAGGTCTTTTCTATTCTTTTCACTTTTTTCTTCCCACGGAAAAGACTTTAAAATTTTTAAATCAATAAATATTTAGCGATTTTTAAGCATATACAAGGGACTCTTTTGGGACGAGAGATAAAACAAACAAACAAAAAAAGCTATTACCTGGGCAATTAAGGAACTGAAGTTTCCTTTCTGGGTGGTGTTTTTTGTGTTATATTTCCCCCCCTCTTTTAATTTTCTCAGCATATCTTTGCTGGGTATATAGCATGTGATCTTCTGAGATAAGTCCTACCTAGAAGCAGTAACATTAAAGATATCAGTAAACCGAGGATTGGTCCTAGATAAGCTCTTCAAGGTTATGCTATTAAAGAAGTTTTTTCCTAAATTATTTTAGGAAGAGACATAATTTAGGCCTGTCTGTTCTGTAATATTGCTCTGGCAGGATAGTGAAGGAATTAATCTGATTTAGAGATCACCCAATGTGCCTTTAATGCTCTTCAAATCTTGGTCAAGTGTTTGCTTGAATTGTTTTAGTCTTTTGGGGCAACCATCTATAGATTTCAAGGCCAAAAAAACAGCTATTTGGGAGCAAGGAAGAAAGGACTTTAGTAAGCAGTCTGAAAATAACAAGCACCAAGAGGAACGGGGAAATCTTGTGAATAATGACCTCAGGCTTCAGTCTTATGTGGACTGGCCAGCATTCTCTTCAGAATGAGACTCAAAGGAGCTGTCAATATAAATTCTCCAGCAGATCTAAGGCAAGACTAGATTTCTGAAACTTAAACAGATAGTTAATATGCACCTGGGTTATATATTTGTGCAGAAATTTCTACAGATATAGCTGGTCTTTTAACTGGTTATAAGCTGTTTTACTAATTTTTCTGGAGCTTTCTGGCCTATGTGCTATATACATAATTTTTATTTAATCTAATATTTACTTACCTCTGTTATAATGCAGGCTTGTTATTGATACAAATGTTCAAGGATAGGTCATATCTAGGGATGGTTTCTTACAGTAGGACCTTACTAACTTTTATTTTCTTCTCAGTATGCATAGAGAATGGGAGGTCAGGATTGGTGACGCAGACACTGCAGCCTGAGATAGCTGCAGGGAAATGGGTGCAAATTCAGTGGCTTGAGTTTGCTGAATATACATACAGTGGGGGCTGCTCTTGTGGCTGGGGCTGATTTTTTAGTAAATTGGATCCCCAGAGTGGACTTAGGCCTCTGGACGAGATTATTTTGTGTTATTGGTGACAGGTTTCCAAACAGTAGCGGGAAACAATTTGCTGTACAGAACATTCCTGCAGAAGAGTTTTGGCGAAGACAGTTTTTCCCAAGTTTGCCACAGCATATGTAGTGTGTATGACTCTGTTTCTAACAGTACTACTTCCATCTGTAAACAGAGTATGATCAGCACCTGTAAGAGAACCCATTTTTTTAATTTCTATTTTATTTTTTAACTACTTTTAATAAGAAATTACAATGTGACAGTTTCAAAACACGTTTGTAGTATGTTCACAGTAGTTGATACAATGCATATTGTTGTCCTCATTGCAGTTATGCAGGGCACAGGGTGTAGACATGATAAATTTTCCAATGGTTATTGGTACGATATATTTCTTCTCTTTGATCTAGAGAAAGTAATTGTATACATAGTCAAATGTTCCATAATTGCATTGTGTTACTTGTGAAACTGGCAATGTTGGAAGCTATCGATTTGAGCCTTTTACAGCTCAGCATACTAAACTATCCTTATGTTTTATGCATCATGTTTAAACTTTTCTGCTGGGTGGTTAAGGGCAAATTAAAGCAAGACCTGTATAACAAAACATAGTTTTTGTAAGAGAACCCATTTTTAGAACAGTTCATGTACAGCATGTGGCACCTGGAATTAGGTCTTGATTTAAAGTGAGTTTGTAGGCAAAGAGGAGAGGTAGCCCTTGCTGATAAGATCCAAGTATTTGCATAGGCAAGCCACTGGCCCCCCCAGGGAGGGCACAGACTGAGTAAATATCATTGTTTTGTGAACTCAAGGATCCAAATTTTATGAAAGCCAGCAGTTCTAAGAAATTTGTAGTTTCTTTCCTTTTTGTAAACAGTTTCTTCCAGATAGTATAGCAGAGCTTTTGTGCCTTTCTGGCAGTCAACTTGAAAGTGTCATTAATCATAAGTATTTTTTAAAGAGGAAACAACTTTTGAATCTCTGGGAGTCTAAGTCCAGTTCATTTAACCTTCAAGTCCAGAACTGGGGTTTTTGTGAAGAGCAGGAGGCTGACAGAAGCCACCTGGAGGCAGAAGAAGGTGTGCTTTCAGGTCCAGGCAGGTGTGCCATGAGCATGCAGGGGGCCTAAGACTGAGACAACATACACAGAGGGCATTGGCAGCAGCATTGGCAGCTCAGAGATCTTGAATTGGCTTTACAGTCTGCAGAGGTGTATTCAGAGCCAACTCCAACTAGAAAGATAGTTTTCAACCCTTATAGCAATTGATTCCAAGTAATTTGCTTTTTGTCTCAGGTTATCCTAAGTGAAAGGGCTTATGGGAACAACTTGAAAGCCAAGGAAAGCATCTTTTAAATCTAGAACAGTCCAAAAAAGAGTGTGTAGGTCAGGATCTGTAGGTTCAGAGATGAAACTTTAGTGTGTATCTCTTGAGAGGAGAGTTTTGAAAGATGTCCTTTTAGGCTACAAGTTTGTATATGATAGAAGAGGCAAGAAGTAAGTGTCCCAGTTGCCTTGATGATGGTAACTTTTGACAGAAGTAACTTTTGAAGTCAGAGAGTTCCTGCCCATTGCCTATTAGGAAATTCACAGATTTGTCCTTGACATTTACAATGACTATGAGCCTAGCCTTATAAAGGCCCAGTCTTATAAAGTTGTGTCTTTTTTGTTTTGGTTTGTTTTTTTCTTGAAACAGGGTCTCACTACACAGTTCAGGTTAGACTTGTGCTCACTTCTGTAGCTTTCAGGCTGGTATTGAACCCAGAGATCCTCCTGGCTTAACCTCTTGAGTGCTGGGAATTACACATGTGGGTCACCATATCCACAACACATGATGGGCCTCCACATCTGGGGCCAAAACCGCATGGCATGGAGGGCTGAAGGTTGAACTTGGGTCCTTGTGCTTGCCAGGTAGGTGCTTATGATTCTGAGCTATCTCTGTGGCCCCTGCCTGTTCTATGTATTCAGGCTTGACAGGAAACAACTCATTTGTCAGGCTGACAGCTCTTTTTTTTTTTTTCTCAGACAAAATGTGGTACTCAGAAAAAGGTGTTGACAGTCATTTCAGTTGCGCACTAGATAACACCATCTGCATGCAAACAGAAAGATTGGAGCAAGGGCCTCTGTGGCTAAATGTAGGCAATAGCTAGCTGGAACTATGTTTTCCTTTTGAGATATACGAAGTTCATTTTTAACTCTACATTTTTAACTCCTTTTACTCCTGAAGTTAGGGACTGTGGGTTTTAACTAGTTTCCATGTTTGAATTCCTAAGTGTGTGTTATGTACCCTTGAATGATGGTATAACAGACAAAAGGTTGGTGCTCCTCAGAGAGAGACCATTTGGATGCCTACTTGGTCATGTGACTCACAGGGACTAAAGACACAACTTAGCTAAGGAGGATGTGAAGCCTCCACTATGCCATATGTTGATCATTGTGGAGTCGCAGGTGAGGGCCCGATCAGTGCTTCCCAGTCCTGCTGCACAGATGGAGCAGCCTATTGCTTATGCTGTCCATTCTACTCACACCTTCATTCAGCAGGTGCTCAGAGGTTAAACATTCCAACCCTCTTCCCTTGAGGGTGACCTTAACTAACAAGAGTTGATTAAATTCTTCTTCCACAAAAACTGAGAAGGACTGACAGATAACTAACTGGGGTGCCCTTAGGGATCTTACTAGAATCAAGCAGATACTCAAGCAGACAGACAGACAGACAGACAGACAGACAGATGGATAGATTGCTTCCTTCTCCCTTTTGGGGCCTGATGTGACCTGCTGGAGCTGGGAGCCAGGAATTCTTCTTCAGACCTCTCAGGGGACTTGAGAACTCTCATAGGCATGCCTTCCCATCAGGACATAAAGAGGTCCTTTGTGTTATCTGCAAGGGCCATGACCGATCACCAAAGAGGTCAGAATAAGCAAGCAGAAAGTACACATGCAGAATTGTTCATTATCAGTTTATAGAGCTTACACATTTGTTTATATAATGTACATAATAGTGACCAGATATGTATAAGAGTTACCAGTCATTTCTAAGAGACAGAAGCAATTGGAACTAGAACAAGAACTATCCCCTGGACAACTAAGAAACTTAAGTGTACTGGTTCAGGGGAGGGTGTGTTTTCTGTTATAATATTTATTTTTTTTTTTTTGATCAACTTAAAACAGAAATGATTTTTGGTTCAGACTTTTTAAAAGGAAAGTTTGGAGGAGTTATGAATAATTATCCTCTTTTGTCTAAAATTTTAGCACCTAACAGTGTCTGGCAAACATTAAGAATTCAATCACTATTTAGTCCACTGAACTAAAATAATAAAGGTTTTTGTGTATTTGAAATACCAAGTATAAAAAATATTTTACTTCCTTTCAAAAAACTTTATTTATTTATTTGTTTATTTAGTTACCTATTTATGTTATAGTTGCTTATTTATGTTATGGCCAGCTCAGGCTGCCCTGGGGGTGGGGATGGTGTAGCATGTGGTGCTGGGGATTGAACTGCAGTCCCTGTGCTTGCCTAAGCTTGCCTAAGTAGGCACTTTAGACTGCTGAGCTATCTCACTGGCCCCAATATTTTACTTCTTGAATTTCATGTTTGATAGCATTATAAGGACCATGGGTAGAAGACATTAGAACATAGATGGTACAATAAAAGGAAAATGTGTTCTATTCAGAAATTAGATGGGTGGCCTCAGAAGTGGAATAATCTCTGTCTCAACACGTTTAAGAGTATCTGAGGATAAAAAGCATAATGTAGAGAAGAATCATACCTTACAAGGCTGCCCCAAATCTGTGGCCTATTTCCACTCTGAGATTCTAAGAGTCTGTCATTTTAAAAATTAAGTGGGTGTTGCATTGGGGAATTTGAAAGTAGTGACTTAGTGGTGTTCATTTTGTTTGCTGCTATAGTTTCCATTGATTAATGGGAGAGGTAATTAAAGTAACTTTAAGTTCTTATCTACTTCTAAGATTTTCTGATCCTTTTTAACCTGCTGTATGTGATAATTTTATACAGTTCAGTTTCATTTAAATTGTTTAATCATTCACTGATTGCCTAATGTATATCATGGACTATGCTAGGTACTAAACTAATAGCAGGCCTAGATTTCTTTATGCTGTCTGTTTCTGAAGAGTACAGGGTTGACAAAGGGAAGGTGTCTGAAATCTGGCTTTAATGCTACCTGTGAAGAACTAAAACTGGTCTGCTACAAAATGCACAATTTATGCACCCAGAAGGCTTAGGCTTTCTACTAGTGCTGACTGATATTACCACAGAGATTCTTCCATTGCTTCTCCAGGGAAGCTTTCTAATAGTAGTGCAAAGACTTAAAATCCACAGAAGCCTCTTCCACTCTGTGTGTGTGTGTGTGTGTGTGTGTGAGAGAGAGAGAGAGAGAGAGAGAGAGAGAGAAACAGAGAGAGAGAGAAACACAGAGAGAAATGCTACATTAATCTGATCAACTATTCAAAGTCACTCTAGAGACATAAACCTGAAAGAATAAATGAGATGTTTCCAGAAATTGTTGAAAAACAACCAGATAATAGATTTCAGCATCCTGAGATTAACAAAGCATGGTAGTCCTTTAAACTAGCAGTTATTACCTTAAGCTACCCCCAAAGCACTCTTTTCCTTATATTTATTTTCTTCTGTAATATTGATGACATTTTAAATATCTCAAAATTAGGATCACAAAACCGTATAGTTATGCAGATTGAGTTTTAAACATAACATTTGGATTTCCTCTTACTGGTTTTCTCCACCATTTGAACTCTGTTGTTATTCACTTTGAGTTGTGTTTATTGAATGCAGTCATGGGGTGAAAAGTCAACAAACCCAGAAGATGCAGGTGTGGATGTGATGAGATCCGATAGAGCCCATAGTCGCAAAGGAAAATAAACAGGAGCCATTGATTTAAATGAACTTAAATGTTGTCTGTAACCCTAAGGTCATTACTCTTTCTTTGCCCTTTTCTTTATCTTCTACTGAAAATATGTACATTTTAGGGACACATAAACATTGTGATTTAAAGACAGATTGGAAATAATTCTTTGGAAACCTAATTGCTTAAAAAAACCCTTGAAAACTTATAATGTTTCATTAAGCAACATCAACCAGAAATATTATAAGTTTGTCATATTTTAGTACACTGATGACTCTACAAAGCTATTTTACATTACTGCTAGGTTTTTTAAAAAACACTCTTGGGAAAATAGTGTTACTAAATGAAATAAAGTAATCTTGATTATTACATGTATGATTACTATAAAAGAATCACAGAAAATTTAACATAAATTGCTTTCACTGAAACCAAACTTGGTTCACTTATCTCTCCTATTTTCCATTCTTCAACACCATCATTGTTCTGAAATTCCCTGAATGTATTTTTAACTAGCTTGCTGTGATGTCTTTGAAGTCAGTCTTTTAGCCACAGTACTGAAAAAAATGCATGAAGTCTAGTTTGAGATTCTAGATTTAGATATATCACAACAGTAGCCACCAATATAGCTACCTCTAATTTGTGATTAATATGTCAATTACATTTCTCGAACCTACAGCCCAGGGAACCCTGCAGGATACGTGGAATATTCTCTACAATGAGTGTATACTAGAGAAATTCTTAAGAGGCTGCAGTGCATGTATTCCTCCACTCACATTTTATGTTTTTTTGTTGTTGATATTTTTTAATAATTATCAAAAATAATATAAAATATTTAAAAAGAAAACAAATTAAGAAGCCATTAGAAAGAATACAGAACTTCACCAAATAAATCAATAGAAATTCAACAATGGTTGTTGTATTGTTTTTAATCATTATTGCCGCCAAAACCAAGTTTTTAAGTAGCAACCCTTAGGAAAGATTTCACAACAGAGGTACAGGGAAAAGTTGACATGATATCAAGATCTTATATAACACAAAAAACTCTGTCTCTTTTCTTCCCTTCCTAGAGCCTGAGGTCTGGATAATACAAATTCCTTACAAATCCAACCTTCAAATATATTTTGAAGTAATATATAAGTTTTTTAAAACCTTTTTTATGTGGTTGTGAAAGTGAGCAGAAAAAAACCTGACTTGAAATTCCTCTTTTAAAAGTAAGTGTATATGTATGTGTTTGTGTGTGTATTTCTGTACAGTTAGTGCTTACTAAGGAAACATATACAATGAGTTTATCAATATAAATATATAAGAATTTATAAGATTGGCTTACAATAGGAACCCACAGGCACAGGTGTGGAACAGTGCAAAGGGTTTGTCTGTGTGCTGGAGATCTGAAGTGTATAGCTGGAGGCCTGTCTGTGCAGTGTCCCATGTGACACTGCATACGAGGCTGAAGAATTCACACCAAAAGGCTGAGGAATTTGTGTTGAAAGCTAAAAGGTCTGCACTGGAACCCAAGAGACAAAATCCAAGATGAAGATGAAGAATGGAGACCCTTACAAGAAATGGAAGTGAATCCCCATTCTGCAGTGCCTCTAGGCAACAAGTTGGCCTAATGTGCGTCTTCTGTCTTCAGGAAATCCATTCAGCCACACCTAGAACTATGTTGATCCAGTTTAGTCGTGTGCTTCTTACTGAAATTAACAGGATCAATTAACCATTATATATTTTTTTTCAGAAATTAGAAGAAGGTTGGAGCACATGAGGCACAACAACTCTAAAATTCTGATTGGCAATTTCCCCCTTTTCAAGAGTTCTGTGGTCCTGACACCAAAGATAATCTTCATCTCACCTGCCCTGCTTCCCTTTCTCAAGGGCTCTCCCAGGTACTTCACCTGGCTATCTGTAACCCTAACAATGACTAGCGATACACCTCGCTCACTCTGATCCTCATACCCATCAGCCATGAAGAAATGAACTTCTCAGAACCCGTCCTCTTGGGAAAACCAGGGAGGAGAGGAATGGGAATGACAGCCTGTGGTGGTTGGTACATGGTGTCAGCTTGAGCAGTTGGAAGCTTGGCTAGATGGGCTCTGGGACTCCATGCCACAGGGTGTGGAGGCCTCTCCTTGGGACCTGGAGGGCCCTCCCTGGGGTGTTAAGGGCCTGCCCTAGAATGACTCAGCACAAAAGGGCATATAAAGGGGTTGAGGTAGAATTCTGCATGCCACTCCTTCAGATGAGCTGCAATCTTCAGTCAGCATGGAAGGGAGGGAGAGGGGCTTGATAGGCCCTACAGCTGCTGCTTCTTCCTTTGCTCTTCACTGCTTTCCACCTCCATGAGCTGCTGCCATTTGTTTTGTGCTGCTCTGCCTTGGAGCCAGCGAAGATGGACTGAAGCCTCCTCTGTGAGCTAAATAAGTCTTTCCTTCCTTAATTTTGGGTGTCAGGCATTATGTTCCAGCAACAAGGGAAAAGGTAACTGAGACATAAACTAACGTGAGGATTTGGGGGGAGAAGAGGAGATGAACTAGGGTCATTTTTTCCCTCATTCTACATTTTTTAGGGAAAAAAGAAAAGTATTTCTTCTCTCCATCTCCCCTACCTCTTCCCAGAGAGTAGCAGCAGATTCTCATGTCAAACAATATTGTACTTTAGGACCAGGTGGGCAGTCTTTGGGAGGACTAGTTTGGTTTGAAACCTTAAATGAATGTGTTTAGTCCACATGGGATAGGGAATAGAACAGGGTTGTGAGACGTTTTGGAAGTATCTGGAGTTCCAGGGAAACCTGCCTGAGAAATGTAAACACTGTTGATGCTGGCTCAGGACATTAGTTGTCACATACTGTTTCTTAAAATATGGAGAAATGACACTCCTTCCTCAGGATATTTCTTTCATTGTAAGGAAAAGTTGATATTTCAAATTTTGTTAGAACAAGAGATAGTATCACCATTTGCTAAAGCGCTAATATACCTGTATCTAGGTTGTCCCCCTGTTCATGTAGCCTCCAGCCTGTGCAACTATACACATTGCTCCAGCTTTGCTATGGAATGGGGTATTTTGTGTGCTTCTATCTGTACATGTGGATGGCAAGATTAGGAACTTACTGTTTGAGAGGACACTGCAACAGAAACACCAACTAGGAAAGCGGTAGTTACTTAGAGTCAACAATTTCTAAAGGGAACTCCATGATTCAGCCAGAAGGAGCCAACCAGCCAAGCAGGCCTAAGAAGGATTTCTTCTGCTAACAGTGAGGATTGTATTAGGAACACAATCCTGAAAGCAGAAGATGTCACTTGTCTCCTGACTGCAGGCCGGTACCCCAGGGACAGAGGGTAACTGCTTGCCCTTGTCCTGTCTCCAGGGGTTGCAGCACTCCTTCTAGATAGCTAGGCCTTGATCCATATGCACTGGTTGTAGAGAAAGACCAAGAAAAATAGGACTGTCAATAATAACATGACAAGGAGATTGCTCGGAGAGCGGAGAACAGCTAGGGTCCTTCCATTTTATTTTTAATATTTTCACCTTCTATGATTTCCTAGAGGAAAAAAGAGGAAAGCATTTCTTCTCTGTATCTCCTCTACTTGCTCCAAGAGATATTACCTGTGGGTTAGTTTCCTCATCTGTACAATGAGAATTATAACAGAATCCACCTTACAGAGTTAGAAAGAGGATTAAATAAGGTTTGGGAGAACACATAAAATTAGAACATGGCCTGGCACACAGCTCTTACACTTTTTATAAAACGTTATTTTCCTTTGTTTTCTATTTATATCAGAACTGTCTTTTTACTGAAGATTTTTTTTATGATTCCTGCTCTATTTTTGCTTTTACCAGGTCTCTCTTCCACTTTGTATTACTATGAAGTTTGAAGTAACATTTTTTAGGGTCATGAGCCAAAGAAAATATGTGCAGCCTCCTTCTTTTCCTTCTTTAAACAGTTCTAGAAATTGGTGTTTAGTTTAAAATTTTCCTTTCCTAATTACATTCAATTTTTTGTATTTTGCCCTTATACTTGTATGCTTTCCTGAGGAAAGAGGAATTGAAATGCATGTTGCCAAACTTAAAATGAAACTTATATTCTTACATAAATGAGTTGTCTTTCCACAATGAAGCCCAAAAGCAAAAAGAAATATATTGTGTAGCTACCTTTATATTACGTTGTTTATTAAGTCCTTCCATTCAATAGGACTCACACCCAATTCCAAAGGATTGATTTCCCGTGAGCATGTGTAAACATTGGTTTTCCCTCTTCTACACAGTTGTTTCTATGCAGAATCTTGTACTCAAATATCCGTTCTCTCCCAATGGCGTGGTGTAGGTTCCTAAACTTGGGGCCCCGCTTTCTCCTTTCTCATTGCTATCCTTGATCACAAAATCTCACTATTTCTACATCCTCATGTACTGGGTTAATGCCCTTTGTGGTAGCTATTGCTGTCTCCCAAGGTCCATCACCATTTTTGCTTGGCTGTGATAGGTGCCTCCTGCGTTGGAGGCTTAATGTCCCACACAGCAGTGTTCAGAGCTGATGAACTTCTGGGAGGTGGGTGGCACCTGAAAGCCTGGCTTCTTCACAACAATTACCCATTCATGAGTAAATAGCTGAACAGGTGGGTCAGCGGGTGACCTAGCGGGATGCATCGGGTCGCTGGGAGCATGCCCTTGAAGGGAGTACTCTGTCCTTGGTCGGCTCCTCTCTGCCTCTTTGTTTCTCCCTCTCCTTCCTGGCTGCCACTGGAGGTTCTGCCACACCTTCCACCAGCTTCTCCTGCCTCACTTCAGACCCACAGCAATGGAAACAGCTGACCGTCAGCTGAAACCTCTGAAACTCTGAGCCAAAACAAAGTTTTCCTCTTTTAAATTGTTGTACTCTGGGGCCGACGGTGTAGCTCAGTGGAGTAAGTGCTTGCTTGGGGAAGCGCAGGGGCCACGGTCTGGTTCCTGGCCCCACCTGCTGCGCCCACCCTGCTCTCGAGCTGACCCGGCATGGAGTCTGGGTGTGGTGGTGCGACTGTAATCCCAGCACTTGGGAGGTAGAAGCAGGAGGATCACTATGAGTCAGGAGTTAGACCCTGTACAAAAAAATAAGTAAAAAAGATAAATTGCTATATTCCGGTGTTCATGACAGTCACACAAAGCTGGCTAACACTCACTCTACCTCCTCTCCTTTTCACATCAGTAGTCTCTTTGCTGTGTTCCTGTAGGCAGGGCTACCCTGAGACTTCAGGACTGGTCATTCTGTAAACAGAATTTAGCTGGTTAGGAAGACAATGTGCTTTCAAAAATGGAAGCATGCGATTCATATCTAGGTATAAATAGCAAATATCAGTGAGCCTGAAACTCAGTAGCCTAAGTCAGTTTTATTCATAAGCTGCGTGAAGGAACCACAGGGTGGACAGCAGGGACCTGGCCAACTAACAGACAGGGAGAGAGGGAGCAAGTGGAGTGAGGCCAGGGCCTTGCGTCGGTTGGTTGCGTCGGTTGGCTTTCCTGGCTTTCCCTTGTCCTTTGTTTCTAGTTTTTTTTTTTTTTTATTCCTCTTTCCATTCACTCTCTTGTTTACCTGAATGTCTTTTCCCCTCTATGCGTTTTTCTTCATTTTCACTTTTTTTTGTCGCTCCCTATCCACCCAGCCACCACATCAGCGCAGTCCTCTTAGGGCCTACGCACATGGTAGTACAGGTATGCTTGCTGGTAAGGCTCTGTGACTGTCCCGGAGTTGAACAGTATGCAAGCTGATCAGCCACACGCTGATGCCTGGAATACACTAGATTTAATTATTAGGCAGTGTACAGTTCTGTTTACATTTACATATACTAGTTAGCCTCAACCTAGTCAGAACTGAAGACAAGAAAAACGAGCAGGTTCTTTATTCCTGCAGTGTAACACCGTCCATTCATCTGTTTATCAGTCAGCTAAGGAGTACAAGGCACCGCTTTACAGCCTAGGGCAGTGAATGAAACGAAACGCCTGAGACAGAACAAAGGGTAAACACACTGGGATGTAACAAGTGCCACGGAAAGATAAAGTGTGGAGTGGGTGGCTAGGTATGCGCTGCACATGCGCACCTGTGTTAGTGGTGAAGGGCTGCAATGTAAGTGGGGCAAAAACTCACTGTGCGACTCTTGGCCCCTGTGTGAGGGAAGGGATTGCCCCCGCCCCAGGCAGCTGGACAAGTGCAGCCACTCCAGGCAGCAGCATTTGTCTGATGATGCTAATTGCCTACCCGTAAGAAGAGTAATGGCTGCGAAGAAGCCTGACCATCTCATTTGAAAAATATTGATCTGCGAGATGGTGCTATCGTTGTCAGCGACTTTTGTGCGCTCTGGCTTCTGTTCCTGCTTTGCTCAGGCCATGCCTCGTATTTTGTTAAATGCTTTGATGATAAGTAAAAGTTTTTGACCATGTTGCCAAGAGAATAAGAATCAGATCAATGCCCCTTAAAATACTCTGCTACACAAACAGAACACAGCCATCCTACTGAACAATAACTTTATTCAGTTATTTCAAACAGCACATATTTAACAGACTTCTGCTGTGTGCCAGGGAAAATACTGTTTCAAGGATAGACTGGTGAACAAAGTAAAAGAATTTTGCTTTTCTTTGAGGTCAAACAAGAAAACAGCAACAAAGTGTTAATAACATTAGAAATGAAAATAAGGTGTGTTGAGAACATAAAATGAACATAAAATGAAGGGAATCTCTGGAAGGAAGCAGAGAGAAGATGGTCCAAGGAGGCTGGCTACCTGGGGAGTGATATTAAAGAAAAAACCCCAAAGAAGGGTGGTCATGAGCTAGGATTGAGGTATGAGTTAAAGTAGCATTAGGGTTACTGTGTCAAGATAGCTGAGATCGTCAAATTTAAACGCTTGTTTTAAAAGTGATTTTATTTGCATCATAGATACACGGGAATTGGAAGGCTCTTCATCATCTGGGTCTGTGACGAGGCAAGGCATAGCAGGAGCTACTGCAAATGTTCACCCTCTGGCTCCTGGGAAGTAGAAGGGGCAGGGGTCGTCCCATCCCACTCACTGGCAAGCTGCCAGGGAGCTATCTTATGGGAAAGGCGCCTGTCCCTAAAGGACCTACCACCTTCCCACAGTGTCACAGGAGAGGCACCAAGCTTTCAACATGGACACCTTTCAGGAGACAATTATCCAAACCACAGCCCACTCCAACCCTCCAAAGAGAGGAAATCAGAACATATCAGGCACAGGGTGTCAGAAAACACCAAATAAGGGTTGCTGTTGGAATAAGCAGGAGGACCCAGAGGCCAGAAACTGCTTATTAAGGGAGAATTTGATGAGACAAAGTTGGCAAGGAGACCAGGGTCTCACGTGTCCAGCATTGGTAGGATATGGAGCTGGCCTGGAAGCCACCCTCCACTTAATAGGAAGCCATGGATTAGCAATAACACAACGTAATCTGTAGGTCCTGCCGACAGAGGATGAAGTTGGCTTAGAGGGGGTACCAGCTAAAGCAATGGTACCCCCATTACTTTATAGTTGTCTGGTGAGACCCTGGATACCTGGAGAGAGGGAATATACTCCTATAAGTTTTATTTTGCAGGGATAGTGAGCAGCATCTGAGCTTAACTTGATGGGAATGAGACAAAAATAAAGGTCACAAAGAGTTCTGAGGTAGCTATGGATGTTAGTGTTAGGTAAACAGGAGTACAGAACAGAGTGAGTTCAGGCCTGGCTGTGTGAAGTGTGGACTACAGAGGGGAAGGTCTGCTTCTGGCTTTGCAGGCAAATAACCCACTTTGCAGTACGAAGAGCTGAAGCATAAGTGTCATTGCACTGTGGCCCTCCCCTGGGCAAGGCAGTGGCCACTCATTCTGGATGAAAAACCATGAAGGGCTTTCTCTCAACTTCCACAGGACTCACCTGTCCAAGTGCAAGGTATGAACAAGCTGCTCGTGGGCTGCGGATAGAACGTACCAGGCACAGAGCTCCGTGAAGCAGTCTTCACTTTTCCCCCATCATCAACCCTAAAATAGCCCTGCTTGTCACTAGTGAGGAAATCTGCAGAGCGAAGACCAAGTCTGAATACCTGTGGATGGATGACTGCAATTGATGAAGCAAGTAGTGCCCTGATAAATATCATTATTACTGGGCAGAGCGACTTTAGTGCTTATTATTTATCTCACTGACCTCATTGATACACAAGGAAAAATGTGCTGACTGTGATTTCAAAATTCAAAATGAACAAATTAATTTAAAACTTAATTAATTTCAAAAATTTATTCACTCTGTTTTGATGATGTTAGGTCTCAAAGAATGACAAAATTGCTTTGCTTTAGTTATAAAATATAAGGCAGTAAAGTTTGCTTATTAAATTAACTATTATAACAAAGGAAAGCAAATGAATATTTATACTGAATGTACTTTGGGTATATTAGTAAATTCATAGTAAAACAATATAAATTTTTCTACTTTAATATTCAGAATACTGGACCAGCCAAATAGCTCAGCTGATCAAAGCACCTGCAAGCAGGCACAGGGGCCAGGGGTTTGATTCCCGGGCCTGAAGTGCCTGCCCCACCCACCAGGGCATGCTGAGATGGCGATTGAGACTAGGTATGGCACATGCCTGTAATCCCAGTTCTTGGGATACCCTGTAAACAGGTGGATCACTATGAGTCTGATCTAATAGTGAGACCCTCAATACCCTGCAGGCCCTTCCCTAAAATACAAAAAGCAGAATGCTAACGTCAAGCTAACTATAGTTAGCTTTCTTGTTTCAATCCTAAATTAGAGCCACAACTACTTTAAGTTAGGCCACGAGGAAGCTAGAGTTAATTATGTGATCAATATATTTCATTTTTCAAATAAAATGAAGACATTGTTTTAAAGTAATACTCTGTGAGCAATGGCTCTAATCCACCTTAGGCCCTGAAGCTATTCAGTGACCTTCAGGAGACCACATGCTATAGTAGCTAGCATGTGATAGGTCCTTGAGATTCTACTCCCATGGACATGAGGGGACCCTGGCTTCCAGAGAGTTGAGAGTGTTAGAACTAGCCTGGTCCCCAGGACAGGTAGGAGCATGAGGAACAAGATAACTTGTTAAACGGATCTGCTAGAGAGTGATGGGTAGGGAGCAGGACAACGAGGCAACTGTATGGCACAGAGCTACAGGTGAATCCTGGAAGGTGGCTTGTTGGGCCTACACATAGTTACAAGCTACTTTCGTTTGTTGTTAATACTTTAAGTATGTTTTTCTATTTTGTTTTCAAATGAGTAATTTATTCACATAGTTTTACAGAATGAAAGGATTGGTAATCTGCTCCCAGTGTATGATCTTGTCTATTTCCTTACTGAAGTCAAAAAAATTACATTACCCAGGAACATCCTTAAAAAATGGTGCCTCTATGCCTAAAAACAGTGATCTATACCAGACTCTTGGATCTGCCTTTTAGGACCTCCTGGAGTGGGTAGTTCCTTTCTCTCTTCTCTCCTGCTATCAGGAAAGGGATCTGCTGAAGCTTTCAAGCAACACAGGCCATTGCCTTGCTGTATTACTTTTGCTGAGACAAACTACCAATGCCCAAAGCTAAAGAAAGGAAGACTTATATTTGGCACGGCCTACCTCTTCCCCTCGCACACTGACAGTTGTCTAGGATTCCGCATTGTCTAGGATAGAACTCAGAACCTTGTGAGTGTGCAATACAAGCCCACAGAAGCAAGGAAAGGTGCTTATGAATAAGATCCAGGCAATCAAAGCAAAGACAATTAATACTAAATGTGAACTTAACATTCTAGGATTTGGGAATGAGAACAACCATGGGGCAGAGATTAGAGGTCACAGCTCAGTGTCAGAAACAATCAGGTTGCTCTCAGCTACACGCATCAGAAATGTAACTTAAAAAGACCTGATAGTCAACACACATAAAATACGTGTCTCCTACATTCAGTCCTGAGAAGCGCAGCCTTGAGGGACCGGGGTTAGTTTAGGGCTCCAGCTATAGTGACCTATGCTTCTCCTTCTGAAGCTCTGCTCACCTCTGACTAAAAGGGAACCCACATAGTATCCTAGGAGCTACAGTCAGCAAAACATCCAGAGAAACAGAAGGAAACATTCCAACTCATGTCGTTGTTACTGATGTACAAATCCTCCCTAGAAGCCATCCTCAAGGGGTCCTTTCTCTGTCTCTTTCTCCACAGGCTGCAGGTGTGGAGTGAGCCTCAGCCTCAGGAGCCACCTTGGACAGGTGCCACGCCACACTCCTGAGGAGGAGCTGTCATGCCTGTGAGAGGAGTAAATAGCAACGCCTTTTGTTTTGGGAAGGAAGGGCCAGGCAGTGGGTGCTGTTCGGACCTGGAGCAAGCTCTCCGTAGAGGTATCTACTGCTCTTGGTGCTCTGTGCAAATGAGTACAGAGGCTGGATCTAAGTGCTCAGTAAACTGTGGTTGAAAAGTTAAGATACAATTTACTAATTAGAGAGAAAGAATCCTTGTGTATGTACCAAATCTCTGCAAATTTTTCACATGTTTCCCTTGGCAAATGAGGTTTTGATATTTCAAATAAATTGTCCCAGAGAACCTGTAGCAGTCTGAACAGGACTGAAAATGTATTCTGAGCAGGGGCGCGCGATGTGTAGATGGCTGCGAGGGGTGGTTCTACCGCTCTGTTAGCTCTACTCTGAGCTCAGAGGGCAGATCCTGCTCACCAGATGCAGAGCTCCCTGTGAATGACCGGGAGGGATGGCTACTGAGAAAAGCAGCAGATTTCAGGCAGCTATCCTGAAGAGCCCTAGAAACTGAACTAGCACTTGCTAAATAGTGTGGACCTGGGAGCCATCAGAGCAGCGGGTGTTTCCCAATATACAAAATCGAACATCTTAGATAATGTTTGGATTTGGTATTAATAAAAAGCTTGACAACAAATATTGTTAAAATAAGAAAATACTGGGCCAGCCCAATAGCTCAGGAGATTAAAGCACCAGCAAGCAGGAGCAGGGGCAGCTCACCTGAGAGGCTGATTTTAGTTTAGTTTTGTATGGCTCAATCTGTGGCCCATAGCCTAAGTTAAAGACAACAACAGCTGAAGAAAGGGCTTAGTTTATTCATTTGATTCTATATTATATGATCGTTGATCAAAATTATTTATTTGTTATTAAATGAAAACTTAAAGTTTGGGGAATGTTACTACAGAGGTACAGTAATGATTAAATCCTGTCAGAAAGTAAAATCATGGTGAGGATTTGGAGAAATGACCAATCACTGTGGTCCATTGAGTGAGCTCAAAAACCCTTATCACCAGGACTCCAGGAGTCAAGCAAAAAATGAAAATATTACCTCTGGTGTAACATCTACTCCTGTCAATATTTGTGAGCTTATTCCTTTTTGTCTTGAGCCAGTCATTTAAAATCAAGGAACTACTTAGCAGAAACAGTTTTCTTTAATTCTCACTAATCTTCATCTGTCCTCCTTCCAGTCCATACCAAACAAATTTATAATCTAAGCAAAAATAATGTGCCTCCTAGATTATTCCTTCATCTACCATCTTAACCCCAAGCTGCAGCCACTAGCTTCTCAGATGTTTTTGACTTTAGTTATGGCTAATGGGGGTCAATGGCATAAGGGACGCTACTAACTCTGGTCATATAATATACAACTGATATTTGTCTTTAAGTTTATAAGCAAAGGAAATCATGAATCAACTTATTAAATACTGAAGCTTAGCATAAACATTTTTAATAAAAATAAACAAAATTTGTCAAAGAACAGTTTCCATCATCTGTAGGTATTTACCTGGATATGCATCTCCTGTCACCTCCCATCTTCATTTCTAGAAATCACTGATGAAAAGTGTGGTGTCTGATACATCTGTGCCACAAACCATCCCTGTGAGTGAGGCCACGTGGCTCCAAGGAGGATGCGCCCTTTGCAATGTAGTATTCAAGTATGAGACTCACTGCTAACCCTAACAATACTGTAGAGGGCACTATGACATGCAGCACAGCACGTTGGAATTTTCAAGCAACCTTTTACATTTGTTTTGAGAAAATGTAGCCTTATGCCATGCAAATTATTTTATTGTATATTGACCCTGCTTCCTGCTTTCTTCAACTGCTGCAGAAGACTTCACTGAGACAAATGACTAGTTAAGAGGCTTTTCTGATCAAATGATTAATAAGTGGCTCCAATGATTCAGTCCTTGAGGGCATATGTAATTACCAACGGGGGCAGCAGGCAAGGCCTTCAAAAGCTTATGGAAAAACTGATGAAGTTGAGATTTCACAGAGGATACAGATTTCTGCAGGAATGGAAAAGAGGCTAAGTAAGTCCAATAAACTTTTTGATGATGCACTTAATTTAAGGACAAAAGACTTGTGACTGAAGAAAGGGAAGAAAACGGACACAAACAGAGACGCCAACAGAGGAAAATGAATTGTAGTTCTAAGATTCCCAAGAAGAGGGATCCAACTTGGTGATAACAGTAATGGCTTTTGACTGTTTAAGTACCCTCAAATGATTGCTTGGAGCCAGCAGTCCATTTGTTTCCAGGCTGTGATGTTTTCCTTTATCTTTAAGAGCGCAGTAGAAGCTTTGATGTAATAAGGTCACATTCAATCACTTTTGCCGAGACTTTGTGCAAAAATACTGGGCGTGAGTTTCCAAGGAACATGAAGAAATCATTTTGGCCAAGCTTTTACCACCCAGAAGTCCTTTAAAAAAACTTTCAGGAATCACCCCAAATTTGTACATTACCTCCTTGACCTTGTGAGCAGGGGTTGGCTGGAGCACGTGGTTTTAATTGTCTGTTAAGATACATTGCTTCAGTCTTCGCCTGGCTAAAGGTTAAACCAGCTGGTTTCTATCTCTTCTTCTCTAATCATTAGACATTAGGCAAGCCATGAAAATGTTATCATAGCATGTTATTAAAGTAGCTACCAAGCTGCGTGATGAATGGAAAAACTATCAAAACAAACCAAACTGTGTACTCTAACCAAAGTGTAGATTTCTAAATAAAAACCTTAGTGACTCCTGTTTGTAAGAAAAGCTGTTTTTTAAGAAGATAGGATGTTCCCTTTTGCATAATTGACAAGCTTTCTTTTCTGGAAAATATAAAATTTCTTTGAATTTTCTTTTGTCCTTAATTACTAGAAAGTCAACACTTCATTTTATTTTAAAAGAGAATAAAATAAAAACAAAGAAATAGTATTTCACTAAACAAAATGATAGGAATTCAGCAATGATTATTATATTGCATATTGTTATTTTCAAAATAATTATTCATGTTACCAGGTATAAACTTGCAAAATTGGTCAAAAAAATAAAAGGAATGCAAAATAATTTAAGCATTAACTGTGCCTTTCAATAAGCCAATAGAAAGCAGCAGTACAATTACCCCAGCTATGCTTGTAACTACATTTCCTTTCTTTCTTTCTTTCTTTGTTTCTTTCTTTCTTTCTTTCTTTCTTTCTTCCTTCCTTCTCCTTTCCCTCATCCCAGTTTTTCCTTCCTTTCGAGTACATTCTCTTTCACAATATGTATTGTACCTTTTAGATTTTATTTATTCTTTCAGGTTCTTAGAGTAGGGAAATAATACATTGTTTACACATTAATTTAGTTTTTAATAACAGACTAGAATTATATTATCTCCATTTGCTGAAAAGTAGTCTTACATTTACCTACAGGATTTCCCATTTTAAAAATTTTGACTTAATTATTATTTAATTACATTTAAAATTATATTGTCTAACTGGGTGTATCTTAAAGAAACAAATATGAAATTATAAATTGTAACTGTGACTCTAAAACATTAAATAATTTTATTAATAACAGTGAAATGTCAATCTTATAGACTCACTGAATATATCATTTTGTGATTTGTCCTCTGGGACATGTAGAAAATAAACTAATACCTTAGAAAATGTATTTGCTACCATCTAATACTTAAATACTTAACATGTTGGGGCTTTATGCTTTTATAAAGTAAAGAGTTTTTATAGTAGGGCCTTTAAAATTTTTATGTGACACAAAATTCAATTCAAATCAGCTTAAGGTAAAAAGAAATATATTGGCTCATGAATGAGAAATGTAAAGGTCCAGACACTTAACAAGTTCAATTTCTGTGCACTTGTGTGTATACACACACACACACACACACACACACACACACTATACATTTCTCTACATTTCATCCTCTCTCATATAGCCTCCATGTTCTTTGGCAGTAAACTTCTTTATGATTGCTTCCAGTAATGAGTACTTTATTGCCTAGCTACTCAACAACCCAATAGAAAGACAGATTATTTCCAGTAGGGCCAACAAAAACCCCTCTGTTAAGTTCAGTTGGTTCCAACTGATCCATGTTACCACCTTCCAACCATTCTGTGGGGGCAGGGTACACAATGATTGATTTTACCCTTGTCTAAGCCATATGTGAATCCAAGAACATAATGTTGCACACATCACATGGACCAAGAATTGGGGATGGGTATTTTCAGGGGAAAATCATGGAGCTGTCATCAGAAGAGAATAGGAAAAAATCACAGCTGTTTGTTACAATATTTCACTCAACAGGAACATTTTTGGACCTTGTTTTCTCAGGAAATCAGACTGCTGCTCAAATTTAAGATTGATCAGTAAACTAGCTAGGATAGGAAATCCTGCTCTTGATTATTCACATGCCATGTCCATGAACTCCTAATAAATTTTTTAAGGAAAACTATATAGTGACACTAATGAATGATATAGACCAAATTTTGCTTTCTAACAGCACAGTTGTGTCAGTATATTGGCCTATTCAAATATTTAACTGCACATTATTCTATAAGCTTGCTAAAATATGTCATATTTTGTGTGTTCTTTACAAAATTCCCAAGTTATTCTTACTACATTTAGTATTACTGTCTACTCTTTCTACCCACAGTAGTTTCAGGGTACAAAGGGCATTAATAAGTCTTGACTGATTTTCTTCAGCTCTTTACTCATCCTAACTACTAAAGTACATTTGAAAACATGATATTTTATATTTAAAACAGGAATATAGACAGGAATTTATAGCCAAAAGGCAGATCAATTTTCCTTTATTCTTGAAGTTTTTCAGGAACAGAAAAGTCCCAGAAATGTCTATATTTTATCTAAGTTTTTTTCACAGTGTTTTATATGTGGTAACTGAACAGTATAGAAAACTCAGCCTTTGATTAACTGGGAGGAAAATGCAGACAGAACACTTAGGCGAAACAGTAATCATTCAGGTCTCTATAGATAAACCATAACTCTGCACCCTTCCAGTGGGAAAACAAAGGGTGCATTCTCCATGCTGGGTATTGCTCTTGGTATTAGGGATAAAAATAACTTGCATGACTCACAGTGTGCATAAAAAATTCAAGAGGAAAACACATAACAGAATATGTATCATAAAGAAGATCTTTATAGGAGCCAGTGTTCAATCCCTGGGCCTGCTGTGCTGGCCCTGCCCCCGGGGTATGCTGAGACGGCAGCTGAGAATGAATATGGTGGCATGTGCCTATAATCCCAGTTCTTGGGAAGCTATAAACAGGTGGATCACTATGAATCTGATCTAGTAGTGAGACCCTGAACATCCTGTACACCCTTCCCTAAAAAAAAAAAAAAAAAAAAAAAAAAAAAAAAAAAAAAAAAAAAAAAAAAAAAAAAAAAAAAAAAAAAAAAAAAAAAAAAAAAAAAAAAAAAAAAAAAAAAAAAAAAAAAAATCTTTGGTCACAAATAAGCCCAAGTTTGAACTTTAGTCCTGCCATGTCTTATTAAATAATTTTAGACAAATGACTTTTTTGTTGTTTTTTTGAAACACATTCAGGAAGCTGGATTTGAACTCATAATACAGTCCAGACTGGCTTCAAACTTGTGGTGATCCTCCTGCTCAGTCTCCTGAATGCGGGGATCACACATGTGTACCATCATGCCCAGCTGGTAACTGGCCTTTTAGAGTGCAGTACCAGTTTGTTAGGTTGTAAAATGGAGACCAGACCATCTGCTTTACAGGGTCAGTGGGAGCCTTGAGTGAAGTAATGATTTGATAATTGCAAACATCTCTGCAACAGTTATTCAAGACTAAGCAAGGTTCAAATCTTTTCCATGCTGGCTACCTCTAATCTGAAAACTTCAAATCCTGAATACTTTTCAAATCTAGGACTTTTTGAATATTTTAGAATGAAAAGCAGAAAATTCCACACTGGCCTCCCATGATGAGTTGCAGTCAAACACAGATGTATAATATGTATTGTATAAAATTACTTCAAAGCTATTATATATATATATATATATATATATATATGAAATATAGGTGAATTTTGTGTTTAAGCATGAACTCCATGCTCAAGATATCTTATCATGCATATGTAGATATTTTAAAATTAGAAAAAATTGAAACAATGTGTTATGGTTTATGTCTAGTTGTCCCCCCAAAGCCTCATGGAGTCACTGGGCGGGGACTTCTAGAGTTTGAGACTTGATCCATGATCCCTGGGATTATAGGTTTTAGTGCTGTTGGGATTATGGGTGGAAGTACTTCTGGGATTATGGGTGTAGCCTAGGGCGGGAGCTAAGGCGGAGAGCCTGAATGTAATATAAAGAGAGACTGAGAGACAGACTAGAGCTCGAGCTGGTGCTGCTGCTCTGCTGCCGTGTTGGTTGGCTGCCTCTGCCACCATTTTGTTGCTGTTCCACCGCCATGAACTGGATGTTCTCTGCTCTGTTCTACTCAGCCTTGGGCCAGCCGAATATAGACTGAAACCTCCACAAACTGTGAGCTAAATAAACCTTTCCTTCCTTCATCTTGAGTGTCTGGTATTTGTCCCAGAAACGAGCAAAAAGTAACTAATACACAATGCTAGCCCCAAGAACTTTAGATAAGGTATGTTCAACTTGAATCAACTTATTAGTCTTCTCATTATGCCTTGAAGTAGCTACAACTATTTCCAATTCCATCGAAGATATGGGAAAACTCAAACAAGTTAATGACCTCTGAACTGATAGAATTGGGCTGCAAAATCTGGGACCTTCTCAGCTGACACGGTGATGTGTCTCTAGGTCAGTGAGTATCTCCACTCCAGTGGTACTGACTGCAGTGGGCAGACTCCTTCTAGTTCTTGGCTTGGTAGAAATTTCGCTAAGCTGCCATGAGAGCCTGTAGCACCAGCACAGCCTACTGAGGATGCCTTGATCTAATGACCAAGCAACGCACAGCCACACAAGCCCCACTTCAGTCCTGCAGCCCAGCATCTAGGCCAGGGTGGCCAAATCCTCTTCATGTCTGTGCTGTGATTTGACTTCTGCTTTTACTCAGCCCTGATTTCTCCGCTTCTTTTCACGAGTAAGACTCCTTAAGCTAACTCACTTCATGGGTGTTTCAAGTTGTCTCAATGCTAAGAGATGCTCCATTCAAGTTAAATAGTTTTCTTTTCTAATGAGATGCTTAATGTGTTGTCCATCCTAACACACGTATTTCTCATATATTATCATTTTTATCACTAAATGTTATATTTGGGTGTTTTAAAATTTCTTCCATGTTCTTACTTAGCTCTTTGAATATATTAGCTTCAGGCACAGTAACAAACTACTTGTCTGTTAATGTTAACATTTGTATGTATTCTGGCTTGGTTTATATTAAATGCCCCCCCATTATGGCTCTTATTTTCCTATTTCTTTGCATCCCTGCTTTTTTCTTTAATCAGATAGTATAAGATAAATTGTGAGTTTACTTTATTGGCTTCTTGTTATTTTGTCCACAAATATTCTTGTACTTTGTTCTGAAGTATAGTTAAATTATTTAGGTACTATTATCCTTTTATTTTTGTATTTCATTAGGTAGAGAGAACTTTATAATGAAGCTGTTTTTTCCCTCCACTTACAGGACAAATAAACCCCTTTAAGGACTCTACCCACTGTACTATGTATTGTGAAGTTTTATTTTCTATTAGAAACAGTCACTATTCCTCACCCTTTCTGAGCATAGGGCACAATCCCCTGAGTCCTCTCTGGTCTCTCTCTCTTCAGCCTCAGGACCTTCCTCACGTGCATATCCTTCGCCCACTCCTCTGCTCTGACCTCAACGGACCCTTCAGAGATCCTGCACTTTGCAGTGTTCAGAGTTTTAACAATAACTGTCATACATAGTTTGTCTGAATTCTCAGATTGTTTTAGGCAGAAAGCAGGAAGCAGCAACAATCTTAAATGCTTTAACCTGCCTTCCCAGCCATATATTCACATGTGTACTCACAGAGATGCAGTGCCCATCTTTAATTAATATGTTACCTGTTTAAAAATCTCTTATGGAACAAAATAAGTCAACAAACGCAAGTATGGTTTTGATATCAGAAAAGGTAAAGTTCCTATCTTGCTCTGCTTAGAACCAACTTGCAGGTGAGACTGGCTGCTTAATCTGCCCAACTATACAGGAGAAATGGAGAAGATATTTCTAAGCACAGATTAGGAATTTTCATGGCTGGACCTTTTAATACTTTTTCTTAAGAAAAAGAATACAGAATATGAATATACAGTTAGGTGTGAAAGTGAAAATTTATAAAGAAAGAATAAATTATAAATCAAAAAACAGTGACTGGCAAATGCCACAAATGAGAGGGCACCCATGACCAGGTGGCTGTGCTGCTGAAAAGTCTCCCAGAATCCTGGCAGAAGTGAGTGAAGAGGTTTTAAGACTCCAGTTGGTTGCCACCCTGGTTGGTGGGCTCATGTGGCTGGGAGGATCCCACCCAAAGAAGCCCGTGGGTGCTTAGTCAGGGGCACCTCTTCCGTGGATTCAAAGCCCTACTCCTTTCCTTGGCCCTTGTGCTTCCCAGAACTTCTCAGGCAAAGGAGATCTCAGAATATGCAATTCTCTCCTTGCTCATCCATCATTTCCCCTCTATGGGATGATGATAAAATTATTACAGAAAGTAACAAAGGACTAAAATAGATAAAATGTGTAGAAATGCCACATATACTGACAGCCCTTATGAAATTAATAGATGACTGTTAAATGGGATTATGGCTTACAGAAATCAGGCATTAGTGGGAAGACGAGCTTGATCTCAGCTACTTACAGCACTTTGCAAGGTCCTCATCCAACAGTAGTGATGGAAACTTAAGTCTGAGGAATAGTTCCTTCTCTGGGAAGGCCTTTTCACTCTACTAGTGAATCCTTACTACCAAATTTGACAGAATGCACCCATTTAAAACACTTCTGTTGAATTCCTCCACTTTTATTGCTGATACTCTCTGCTGTGTGCTGTCCTGAGTTGGCTCCTTCCTAGAATAACATTTTCCTATTAATTCAAGATGACCAGACAAAGCAACAATGACATTCCATTTGAAAATGCCCTCATATAATGTGCTTTATATGTCCCAAATCCACTCATGTAGTTCCAACTTCATTATGAAACTAGATCAAGTACTAACAATTTAAATAAAATTTTAATATTTAATAACTAATCTAAGTATTAAAGAAATGTTCTCATTGTGTGGCCAAGTAGTGTAATAGTGTTTTAGCCTTTCTGTATTGTTCTACTAGTGAGAAAATTGAAAAGCAATAGAAAATTTTATGTAGGAAATACCAGTGACAAAGATCTCATTTTCCTAAATAAGGAAAAACATAAATAAATATGCACAGGAAAACAAAATCGCCTTTGCAGACTACTTCAGAAATGCTTAACACTGAAATAATATAGATGTGAAGTATGAAAATAAATGCAGAATCATCTTACTATACTGAGTGTGTGACACTAGTTCATAATGTGATTTTGTGTGGGCCAGTGCCTGGGCAGGATGGAATGCATAGAGTATATATAATAACTTCTCTTTGAGTTAGTTATTATTTGAGTTGGTTAGCCAAAGTGGCTACTAATTTTATCCTATAAGAAATAAAAATAATAGAAGTTGCTACCATTTACTACCTTTCTACTATGCATCAAGTTCTGAAGGTGCTGGTAATAATCAGTACACACCCATGTCATCAGCACTACTTGTAAATGTCATAAGGTCACCAAGGTAAGGAGCAGCAGATACAGGGTCTTCTCTAAAACGAATACATGTGTGCTTTTTCTGTGCTTAATGATATCAGAGCCTTTGTTATACACCACTGCAGAACTAGTTCCTTAACTGATTAATTTTAATTTATTGATTTGGGATTAGGAAGAATAAAGCTATTTTTATCCAGAGTTTCTAAATTGCCGTGCACAGAGGTATTCAATAAACTTCCCATTCCCTTCATTTTCCTCTCATGTATAACAATCATAATTATTTTTTATTTTTATATTTATTATTATTTTTTTTTAATGGCTGGCTCAGCCTGCCCTGGGGGTGGGGCTGGCGCAGCATACGGCGCCAGGGGTTGAACTGTGGTCCCTGCCATTGCCTAAGCTTGCTTGCCTAAACAAGTGCTTTAGACCTCTGAACCACCTTACTGGCCCAACAATAATAATTCTTAACTGAAGTAGCATTTTGCACTTAAAAAACATGAGGTTCCATGTGACGCCAAGAAGTCTACTCCTGGGCTTAGAGGAGCACCAAGGAGTTATAGGAACTCAGGAGAATCTGGTTCATTAATTAAGATTTGCTTCCCTTTTGCTCTTTATAATGAGGCCCAGAAGAAAAGCGACTCTCTCTGAGTTTCTTTCTGCTCAGAGTTCCAAGGAGACCTTACATTTCAGCAATTCTTATGGTCCCGAAGGACCTGAGTACCATTGCTTCTAAGAAATGGTATTTGGGAGATGGATGGGCATGTTCTTAAAGGCTGTTCATCCTCCAAACTCAGGATTTGCTGCAGCACACAGCCTGATGCCGAATGTTCTACTTTGGGCTCACATTTGCCATGCTTGAGAAGCAACCAGTGAATCACAGGGAAACAAAAGGAAATGAAGTCATCGTTTTCCATCAGATTTGGGCACTCAATAGCCCATGTGTTGGATGGTTCTCCAGGACATGGGCAAGATGGAATGAATTACAAATTCTTGTTTTAAATGTTGATTCATATTCTCTCATTATGCTTATATAGATATAACCCTGTAATTTGTCTTGATTTAAGAGCTATTTTGTTTAGCTTTCTGATGGTGATAGCAAAATATGGAAGATAAATAAAAGAATCAAAAGTTTATTTTGGCTTATAGTTTCAGAGGTCTCAGTTCATGATTCTGTAGCCCGGCTGTGTTTGAGTCAGTGGCTGGGCTACAAGTAATTGTGGAAGCAGGAGGTGGGACAGATGCATTCACATCCTGGCTGTTGGGAAGCAGAGATCCAGGAAGGGTCTGTAGGGTTCAAATATGTCCTCCAAGAGCAGCCTCTGGTGAACTCACTTGCTGCCCAGGAGGTCCTGCCTCCTAAAGGTTCCACCTCTTCACAAAAGTATTATAGCTTTTATCCCATGGACCTTCAGGAGATATTTAATATCCATACCATAACAATGATGTGTTCTTCAGCAAAATTTATTAGCTGTAACAATGTATTCACCATGAGAAAAGAAAGGGCAATCTGACAGAAAATGGATAATTACCATAAACAATCACTCCCAAATTATACATAGACAGCAAACAATTGAGAGCAGGGCAAACAATTAAGTCTGATAAACATGAATGAAAAGAAAGCTAAACAGGGTGAGGGAGGAAAAGAAAATTTTCATATATAGGGCTATAGGGCTGATGAAAGTCCTAGGAGATGGGATTTATTCTCTCTCTCTCTCTCTCTCTCTCTCTCTCTCTCTCTCTCTCTCTCTACCTCTCTCTACCTCTCTCTACCAGGAACTGAACTCATGATCTTGTGCAGATGCTGTGCTGTAAGGCTATATCCCCAATCCCCAATCCCTTATATTTTGTTGATGGAAATGAAATTTGAAAGGACTTGGCTGCATTTCAATTTGATAATACTCAACAAACCCCTTACAATTGTGAGTATATTCATAGATCAAACATTTAAAAAGTTGGCTCAGTGAAACGGCAAAATGAACATCATCTCTTGCACTCTGTTTGACTGTAGACATTTGGAACGATCAAAGGTTTAACAAGAGGGATTGAGTTAACAATGATGATGAAGACAGAATTATGCAATGTATTGACTATTGTAAATAATAAAAATAAATTTAAAAAGAGGGATTGAGTTTCATAGCTTATTCATATAATATATAGTTATCAAAATTTATAAATATTTAAAAACATGGGAAAACATTTGATTTTTTATTAGTGGAAAATCAATTTATAAAGTCATAATTTAATTTATAAAATTTATGTATAGCTTTGTGTATAAGAATGACTTAAAGCAAGCATGTGAATCTGCACATGTGGAGTGACTTCATCTGGTAATGTTTTTGGTGGTGCACCTTTATTTTCTTCTATATGCTTTTTTATTTATTTTAAGCAGTTTTTTCATAATGAAGATTTACAAATCACAGAAAATAAAAAATTGTACCAAATAAAAACGTAATTAGTAATACATTATAATTATATATTAATATACAATATTAATGTTTCTCTTTTTTCTCCCCAAAATTATGTAATTGAAATACTTTCTCTCTCTTTCCTGAAATCTTATGGTTAAGCTAGAGTTTGGACTACAGTTTGCCATTTATTTTTTCACACTTTTATATACATCCACAAACTCAGAGAAAAGTTATACTATTATTTCTTCTTTAAAAGCTACTATTTTAACCCTATTTATTTATTTATATTATGGCTGGCTCAGCCTGTTCTGGGGGTGGGGCTGGTGAAACATGTGGTGTCAGAGATTGAACTGTGGTCCCTACAGCTGCCTAAGCTTGCCTAAGCTGGCATATTAGACCGCTGGACTATCTCTCTGGCTCCAAAATGGAGGTTGATTTTTATTTATTTTATTTTATTTATTGAATTACTTATTTATTTTGCAGAACTGCAGATCGAACTCAAGACCTTTCACTTGCCAGGCAGGAACTTGTGCCCCTGAGCTATCTCTCTGGACCCAAAGCCTATGCTTTATATTCCTACAAATGACGTTCATAATTCACTTTTCTTAACTCAGTACTACATATTTGTGAGATGGATCTGTGTTGATGCATAGGTTCACCTATTATAGAGTATCCTATCATTTTGAGAGAACTTGTCACTTTGTCATACGTTGGTAGTTGGTGCAACAAACATCCAAATCAATGCCTATGTGTCCAAGAATTTCTCTAGACATAACTAAGAGGTTGAATTAATAGCTAGAACATGAATTTTAATATTTTCAATTTTACAAGATGTCTGAAAAAAATCAATTATTTTTTTCATTTTGTAAAGAAGTTTAATATCAAAAGACACTTCCAAAAGTCCAAAACATATTCAAGGACCTGGCTGAAGTTCTACAAGGAAATGGGGAGCCAGATTTCACAGGACAGCAGCATAATCTCATCATATAAACTTGCACCAGGAGACATAACGTGGGTCTCAGTAGAGGCTGGTCTTTTCATGATGCACAGGAACTCTCTTTCATTGATCTCTCCATCTCCATCCTGGTTGGCTTCATCAAACATCTGTAGCTCTGCATCATTCAGGTTCTCACCTGGCTCCTTGGTCACATGCTTCAGACTTTGAATGATATTTTCCTGGTTTCATCGTCACCAAAGAGCTTGGAAGCAGGCAGGATTTCTTATCTTTCTCAGATATTTTCTCAGTCTTCACAGTCAGAAAGTCCCTGATGTTCACTTTGCCTGCCCCCCACCCCATCAATTTCACTTATCATTTTCTTGATTTTTTTTCTTGCGCTCAAACCCCAGGGACTCATTGTCTCATTGACTCATTTTACATCAATGTTTCCATTCTTGTCTGCATTAAAAAGATCAGAAGCTCCCTGTATTTCCTGTTTCTGCTCTTCAATCAGCTCTGGCTTAGGACTCACCCTTTTTCCCTGGGCACTTGATACCATATTTGCCTTTTTGAAATTAGAGGCTATTGAAGCTGGATTCCAGGTCCATTGTTAAAATCAATGTTTTAAGAGAAACTTTTTGTGTGTAAAAAAATAATGCACATCATACATATCAGTTAATTGATTTTTGTTCAGTAATATATTGTTTACTATTGCAAATATGATTTTATTCATATTAATTTCAAGTCATGTAGATTATAGAGAAAATATGAAATTCTAATATATACTTATTACTTAGTTCAAAAGTTCACATTGATAATTTGCGTTATTACTTTAGCTGGCTTTTTAAAGGAAATAGTGCTTCATACAAATAATCAAAGACTTCTTTTTATTGCTCCCTGAATTCTTCCATTCTTTCCTAATTATTATCATGATTACTATTTATGTGTGATCTCATCATTGGTCAATACATATACATATCTGTCATTATCCATGTATCATTACTTTTTCACTAGCTCTTCCTGCCTCAGCCCCCCAGAGTACTGGGATGGCAGGCCTGTACCATCTTGCTCACCTGCCCAGGAATATTTTATTCTTTATCTTATTCTTTATCTTCAGTGTCTCTCTCTGTTTACTCTGCTTTGTAATGAGGATGTCCTTTCACTCTGAAGACTCATACCATTCTTCAATCCTGGAAACTGTTTAGCAACTCATGTCATTGAAGGTTACTGTAGCATTTTTTTTACATCTATTCTCTGCATGGTTCATAATTTCTTCAATTCTGTCTTCATAAATTTTCTCCTTGTCTCTGTCAAGCCTATGGACACAGAATTTGACTAGAAACCAGGGTTACACAGGAGTGGATGCAATTAGTTCCCAAGTGTAGTTATGGAAAATAACTATTCATTTGATGTTTTGTATTTTCTTTGTGGAAAACTTTACTGTTTGTGTTTGCCCTAAAAGAGCAAGTTAGGTTTCCTTTATTCCTTGGGATATAATGGAATTTCACCATAGATTGCAGATTAGAGTCTAATATCTAACATACAAAACAACCCTGTTTTCTGTGGTAGATGCACTGTTCAGGTTGTTGTGGTCTAATGGGGAGGGCAAGCTGCATTTTTATCAATGATATACAGCAGGTACACGGAAGAAGTAAACCAGTCCCTATGAGGGACTTATTAACTTAATCACCCCTACATGAACTAAAATTCTATGGCATTAATCTTTTTTTTAAAATGATTTAGGGCAAGGTCTACAGGGTTTACAGGGTCCTACTACAGAGACTAGACTTGTAGTGATTTTCCTATTTTCAGCCTCCCCAGTGTTGGGATTATAGGCGTGCACCACTATGTCCAGTCTCAATCACCATCTCAGCATGCCCTGGGGTGGGGAGTCTGGCATCATAAACCAGGAATCGAACCCCAGCTGCTGAACTGTGCCCAAGCAGACACTTCAGTTTCCTGAGCTATCTAACTGGCCCTAATCTTTTGGTTTTCAGTAGCATCAATTTTTTTTTTTTTTTTTTTTTTTTTTTTTTTTTTTTTTTTTTTTTTTTTTTTTTTTTTTTTTTTTTTTTTTTTTTTTTTTTTTTTTTTTTTTTTTTTTTTTTTTTTTTTAAGGGAGAATGGTTTCTTTCTTTCTTTCTTTTTTTTTAGATTTTTTTTATTTTATTTTATTTTATTTTTCTTGTTTCCGAACTTATGTTTATTTATTTATTTATTTATTTCTATGGCCGGCTCAGCCTGCCCTGAGAGCGGGGCTGGCGCAGCATGTGATGCCGGGGATCGAACTGCGGTCCCTGCAGCCACCTAAGCTTTCCTAAGCAGGCACTTTAGACCACTGAGCCATCCTGCTGGGCCCCAGTAGCATCAATTATTGTGTGTATTCCAGAGATGACTTAGACATCTCCTATTCATATGTTTGTTTTTCTCTTACTGTACTAGTTTACTTTAGTCCTTGTGCCGGTCACAGGATGAAGTGAAATCTGGGTGGAGTTCTGTAATCTGTGTAAAGTCTGACTTCTATGGACTTCTATGATATGAAGGAATCAATTACTGACAATAGAATCAAAGGCAGTGACACAGAGTTCTATGAAAGAGAATGGAATGTGTCAATGTAATGAAAGTTTCTGGTTAGACTTACTTAGCTATTGGTTGCGTGTTTGGCAGTATAAATGTAATTACAAAGTCTGAGCCCTTTGTGGTGGTCCACACCTGTAATACCAGCACTCGGGTGGCTGAGAAAGGAAGATTATTGTGAGTTGGAGACTAGCCTTAGGTATAAAGTGAGCCATCTTGAACTGCATAGTGAGACCCTGTCTCCAAAAGGCACACACACACACACACACACACACTCAAAAAGTCTGTTACTCTCTTTGACACTCTGTGAATGACAGTGGTAACAGGTAACTATATAGTTAAAAGGATTTCTATTGTGACTTCTAGAGCTAGGAGAATAATTACCAACTATGGCTGAGTACACAGTGCGAGCTGAGGATCGTATGTATATTAAGCTGGAAAATTTTTGTAATGACAGCAATGAAGAAGCCTACTTTAATGATGAGTTTGGCTACCATTACTGGCTGGTTTTCTGTTCATGTAATGAGGCAGGTGCCTTGGTTACTTCTTTTCACATTACCGAGATAAAATCCTGTTACCCAAAGTTAAAGAACAAAAGGCTTATTTACCTCACAATTTCCAGAGGCTTCAGTCCATATCAGCGTTTTCAAGGCAGGGTGGCTCATGGCAGAGGGGTCACAGTTCATGATGATGGAAGACAGCAAAAGCAGCAGGAGCAAAGGGGTGAAACAAGCCTCTTTCTGCCCTTTTGATCTTTCCCAGATTGCTGAGATTAGGGCAGTGCCAGTCCAATCAGTGACTGATCCAAAAGTCACCCAGTCTTAATCCCAGCAGCCTACATGCCAGAATTGAGCCAGGAGCCAATCACAAACTCTAGATTCAGCTACCTGTAATAAAACCTGCCCCTTCATGACTGCATGAGGCTTCTGGGGGACATTTGACAGAATTCATAACAGTAGATAAGAGATGAAATCTGGGACAGGATACCTAGGATATAATTATAAAGACTTGGAGCCCTTATCAAAGTTTCCAGATGGGTCCTACTAGGAAGCCAGAATTGTCCCACTGTATAGTATGAAGTATAGACTCAGATAATGCCACCTACAATTTACGTTGGTGACCCTTTCGGCAATCTGAGTGGAGCACATGTCCTCTTTTATTGGCTGCAATCCTCATCTGGATCCATTGGAAGCATATCTTTCCTAAAGAGGCATACTCTGGTGCCTTCTTCCTTTTACCCCTCTGAACTCATTCTCTTATTAGCTGAACTTCAAGTGTCCTCTACTCTATTGTCTTTCAGTATCTCTCATCCTCATAGCCATTTGTCTAGTTGTGACCCAGTTTTGTCTGACTTTTGACTTAGATTCTAAGCTCCTGGAAGGTGAAGGCAATGCTCATTTCCTACTAAGCATGAGGACTACATAATGATTCTAGTTCCCTGATAAGAGTGAATGAGCACATTTCTATGACAGAGTACTCCAGAAGTCTCCAAAACTTGGAAAGAGTCTTGCTTTTGCAGAACATTAGGTGGCTGATCTCAAGCAGAAGATCGGGAAGTGTGTATCTATCAGTTTGGTGCTATGAGAGCATAAACATAGCGCTTACCTATAATTCCAGCACTCGGGAGGCTGAGGCAGGAAGATCAGTGTCAGTGTGAGACCAGCCTGTGCTACAAAAGTGAGCTCCAAGCCAGGCTGAACTGCATAATGAGACACTGTCTTGAAAACACACACACACACAAAACCCACTATAAAGTAAACAGTATTATTTATTTATCAGGGAAATAACAATTAGAGCCATAGGTTATAATGCTACATTCCCAGTAGATGGCTGAATCTTTAAAGAATCACAGTATTAAGTACTGTATGGGTCAAAAATGGAACAATCAGAAATCTCTATCCTTGCTAGTGGAAAAAATGATATGACCATTTCAGAATATATTTTGAGAATTTTTAATAAAGGAAATGATCTACTTATCATGTGGCTCGGCAATTTGACTCATAGCCAATTACTCAAGAGAAATGAAATGAGAGGTCTACCAAGGACTATACATGGATGTCCATAACAGGTTCTCTAATAAAAATAAAAAGAAAAAAATCCCAGGCATTCATAAGTAGTTAAATGGTTAAAAAATTATGGTACAGACACACAATGAAACAAATCAGTTAAACCAAGTCCAGGGGAAAAAAAAAAAAGAAAGCTAAATTACTTATAACACAAACATGGGTGAATTCCAGAAACATGTTGAGGAAAAGAATGCTAAATGAACAGAGCTTGAGTCACCCCAATGATATAAAAATGAGAAGATGTGTTGTATTCTTGTTGGACTGAATACAACTCATATTGGCCTGGTTGATACATTACGTTTAGGTAGTGTGATCCCAATAGAGGTCAGATAAGCCAGTGGAAAATCAGCAGTATTTGAGTTCCAGGGATGATATATCCACTAGAAAGTTGCTAAAAAATTTTTTCTAGGATGACGTAATGTCCTATGTCCTGACTGTGGCAATGGTTATATGTGTAAATAAATTTAGCAAAATTCAATAAATATAAATATAAGATATATGCACTAGTGCTGGGGAGATAGCTCAGAGCCTAAGCCTCTGCCTGGCAAGCGCATCTCAGAGGCTCCCAAGTTCCATCCATGATATCACATACTACGCTGGCCTCAAAACCAGGTGTGGTGGCACACACCTGTAATCTCAGTGCTGGGGAGGCTGAGAGAGGAGGATCACTATGAGTGAGCAGTGTAAGACCCTGTATCCAAAAAAAAAAAGAGACATGTGCACTATATGATATATAAATTATACACTAAAAAGTAGTAATTTGAAAATTACAATAACTTGCAAATCT
>PVJA010007716.1:49194-67478 GCA_004027025.1 Myocastor coypus
TTTTTTTTTTTTTTTTTTTTTTTTTTTTTTTTTTTTTTTTTTTTTTTTTTTTTTTTTTTTTTTTTTTTTTTTTTTTTTTTTTTTTGGTCTTTTTAAGACAGGGTCTCACTATGCAGTTGAGGCTGGTCCTGAGCTCACTTTTGTAGCCCAGGCTGGTCTCGAACTCGCATCAATCCTCCTGCCTCAGCCTCCCGAGTGCTGGGATTACAGGGGTGTGCCACCACGCCCGGCTAGAATTCCTTTCTTTGGTTGGGATTGTCTTCCCAAGAAAAAGTCCACCTGCAAATGCAGATGCATTGAGCTGACAACATAGGCTGTGGTCAGCTTCACTGGAATACAGATAGTGGAATGTGGTAGTAGCCTATAAGAACCAAGATGTCCCCTTTACCTTTTGTAGAGAAAATATTATCAGAAATAAACAACACTTATGTGGGAACATTTGAGTGCATACACAGAACTGAGCATGCACTGTCTGAATTATACCCTTAGGGAAGGGTAGACAACAAGGGAGGACTTTTTTGTGTGTGTTTTAAGGAAGGGTCAACAGGGTTTCAGTATCTCACTACTAGATTGCACTCATAGTGATCCACGTCTTTACAGCCTCCCAAAAATGAGGAGTACAGGCACGTGCCACTATGCTCAGTCTCCTGCACTGCAGGCCCTGGAATCGTACTCTTAGCCCCTGCGCCTGCTTGCAGGCACTTTAATCCACTGAGCTGTTTGGCCTGCCCTAAGGGAACATTTAGACAGAAGAATAACACTAAGGTTTTGGGGGAAAAGGAGATAAGAGGCTTGGAATGCAAACTCTGAGCCTACCTCATGGAGGAGGCTACTCTCAAGGATGCTCTGCAGAGGAGCGCCTGAGTGGCTGCTCCCAGAGCTGCTCAGAATGCCTCCAGTTTTGCACAGAAACAGGAACCCTTTCTAATAGAATGTCTTGCTTTTAAGCCTACTGTTGCATCAAACAGACGCAGCCACCATCTTTGCTTTGTGCGTACTTCAAAGTAATACTTTAAAAGGGAAGAATTATAAACATTGGAAATCTGGAACCTCTCTTTGAAAAATATGCTAAAAGTAACTTAAATTAAAATGCACTGATTAAGCAGCTCAGTTTCAGACTTTGCGGCATGGCTATTCTTACTGATTGTTATCACTCAATTATTTAACACAAACCACCCCGAGAGCAAGAGAGTCTGATAGAAGCTTTGTGATAAACCTCAAGATCTACCAGAAATGTCCCAAACAGCTTCACAAATAGCCTCCCATAGATACTTAATAAATCTCAAATCATTAGTGCATGATCCTCAAGAAATGAGAACAGGAAACAGCTGCTTTGCAGAGAATTTAGCTACAGTGGGGATTCATTCTAGACTTATCTCACATTTTGTCAGTTTTCATTTGAGAAAGCAGGAAAGCAAGAAAGTCTCTGGCTAAAGGTAATTATGTATTTGTCAAGACAGATGAAATACAAAATGCTTAGTTTGTTTTTCTCTGAAACTGATATTTCTATGGACCTGAGATCCTTTGGTGTTGGGGTGATCTATGGAGAGACACTGCCAACCCAACTTCTTTCCCACTTTACTTCACTGCATCAAATTAGATTGTGATTCGCTGTGAGAATTTCTTAGTGCTAATCATTTTCAACCCAACTTTACCAATTGTCTCTATAATGATTCACTTTTCTTACATACATAATGCCCCAAATGGTTCCTCTACTTAATAGTAGAACATTTATTATTTGTGTACAAAAATAATTGTGGTCAACATTTTGTACTTCAGGATTCCAGCTATCTGAGTTTGAATTGCGCTTCCTTCATTTATATAATCCATATGATTTTTCTGAATATTGTTTGTTCATGAATTAGTTATTTCACCTCCAAAATAGGAATAATAGCAGTGGAGTACATGATTGTAGTACAGTAACTCATGTCAGCCACATGGTGCATGCTAAATAAGTAGTAGCTGTGATGACAGTGTCAGTGATGGATGCCACTCTAGTGTTTTTCTGTGCTAACTGCTGGTGGGACATCTGGGCAGGAGCTGTTGGATGAAATCTGCTTGTGTAGAACTGGCAGTGAGCCAGAGAATCTGCATATCTAACAAGTCCCCAGTGCTGCTGGCCTATGAACCATACTTTGAATAACAAAATGTCTCTTCATGTTTCTGTATGCAATATGTTCTGTTTGTTGATTTATTGTGAGTTATGTGGTACTTTGCTTTCTAACTCTTCATGTGACTTAGGGACCTTATATCTTCCAATAAAAAAATGACCAGAATAGAAATATAGATTTTTAATTACCCAAATGTGTAGTCTATAGCATGCCAAACATATAGATGTCTTGGTGGGCAAGTGTGTGGAGGATTATCTTTTAATTCTTAAAAAATTTGAATCATTGACTTTTGACATTACATTCTTAGAAATTTTCCTCCTGTTAATGGGGTCTATTAATTACTCTTATATTTGTTCACAGGTTTATAATTAGCAGCTTCATCAACCTGAAGAATTACAGGAAATCTGGTGTCAAAAGAACCCATTGGCCATTGTGCCTCTTTTTCCTCTGCTTCCATCAGAAGCATTTTGGTCTGCTGTCTGCCTCCTATTGTATGAGGCTTTGAGCTCCACCTCCTATGGGGTTCAACTGTTCTTAACCAGTAAAAGAGGAAATAAAAGAGAAAATTATCTCCTGCCTGAGAGAAAGGTTTATTCATAGCTGCACTTCTATCTGAAGGTGCCCTGTCTTTAATTTCTCAAATTCTGCTCTTGCCTTCCTGGACCGCAGCATCTCTGATGTGATGCCTTACATCAGCTAGTCACTACTGAGGGTGAGAAGCTCACTACTCCTTTTGGCTGCTTAGTTCTCAGAATTAGCTCAGTGCAGCTTTGAGCCTGGATACTCTTTCCAGTGTATGTTTCTTTCCTACATTGGTTTTCTATGTCTGTCATAACAAATTAGCACCAACTTCCTGGGTTTTTAAAAAAGACAGATTCATTGTCTATAATTCCTAAGTTAGAAATTTGACATGGCTCTCCCTGGGCTACAATAGTTATGTTGGCAGGACTGAGTGTCTTTCTGAGAATCCACTGCCGTGCCCTTCACAGCTTTTAAAGGCCACCCAGGGCTTCGCAAGTGGGCCCTTGCTTCATATCCAAAGTCAGCAACGCTGCATCTCTGACCTGTTGTTTCTGAAGTCACATCTCTTGCTGTCTCTTCTCTTCCACCTCCCTCTTGATCTTGAAATTACACTGGGGCACCTAAACAACTTAGGGCAATCTCCCCTCCCAATGTCTATAATTTAACATCTTTTTTTAATAGGCCTTTTTGCTATGAAAGCTAACATATCAAGTTTCAATGACTAAGACAGAGACTGATGTGATGGAAATAGATTTCTATATTTCACAATGCCTGTGATAGATGACATAGTATATATATATATATACATATATATATATATATATATATATGAATATATATATATGTATATATATATTCATTAAAAAGGAGTTTGTAGCTAGTCATAGTGGTGCATACCTATAATCCCAGCACTCAGAAGACTGAAATAAGAGGATCGCTGTGAGTTTGAGCCCTGCTTGGGCTATAATGTGAATTAAAGGCCAGTCTGCACTATATAGTGAAACCTTGTCTCAGAAAGGAAAAAAAAAAAAGGAGCTCATAACCATCTCTTTGTCCATATTACCAAAGGCTACTAAGAAATTTGATGCCTATAATTTTCATACTTGATCATTTCTGCCTTTCCCTTGAATTATTGTAACAGGACTCAAAATACTTCACTTAAAGTACACAAGGAAAAAGCCTCTGAAGACCCTTCCTCTTGGTTATGCTGCACACATTTATTGTCTATATCTTCTGGTTACAACCAGTAACGCCCTTCATTCCACATTTAGTTGTCTCTGCAGCATTCAGTGAGATCCTAAGTCTGCACATGGATTCATACAGCCTTTCTGGTAGGAAATTTGATGTGTCTACATTTTAGTGGATGCTCTAAAAGCACAGCCTAACCTTCATAGAGTCATCCAGCTCTGGAAAGTCCCGTCTTCAGACAGTTCCACCTGCCTGAACTTGTGGAGTCCAGTGTGTGTGTGTGTGTGTGTGTGTGTGTGTGCGTGCACGTGTGTATGACTCTGGCAGGATGCTCATTTTATCTCAATATCAAGTCAACTGATATCTGTCCAAAGAGTACAGAGACCCATAATTGACCACACAAGAGCTGATAGCCAATTTCTTTTAAGGAAAGAGGAGTAAACTATCTTTCCACATTTTATGATGTTTATTCATTCTCTTAAAAAGCACAAAAACTCATAAAATAAAAGTAAGCATAGTCTTTTTATATTTAATTATTGTAACTAATACTCTATCATACCTAACATACCACTGTCATGAGATACCGCATTATTTTCTGTATTGATAAGAAAGAAAAATACAAGTTAAACTGTAGAGTAATGGTTTTCACCACTAAAGTTATTAATTTATGTTGATTGGAAGACTCTTTTTATATTTATTTCTCTAATATCAAATATTATCCCTGCTGTCTGTTCTGTGCCTTTCTGCAAAAATATGAATCCTTTTTTATTTCAAAATTGACTCATGGTTAATCTTTCATAAGCCATTTTAATAATACTAAACCAACATGTAGCACACAGCTCAAATGAAACCTGATATAGCTATAAATGAGTTTGAAGATATGCTAACAATAACAAGGACATCCCAAATGATAATATGCTAGCATTCCTTCAGTATAACAAATGCATTAGGCAATTAAACTATAAAGACAGCTTTATTTTGGACAATGGTTTTGGAGTTTTCAGTCCATAGTCAATTAACCTTGTTGTTTTTGGAATTTTTGTGAAATAGCAAAACATGACAGAAACATAAGTAAAGCAAAATTGCTCACCTCATATTGATGGAGCAAAAGAAAAGAAAAGGAAGGGCTGAAATCCTCCTATCTCCTTCCAGCACATGTCTTAGTAACCTAAAGACCTCCCACGAGGCCACACCTCTTAAAGTTCTAACATCTCCCAAGAGTGCATCTCTGGGAACCAAGCCTATAACACATGATCTTAAGTATAATCGATATACTACTTCATTCAATCCATATGCTTAATTGTTATTTCTGCAGTGTATCTCTTAGTCATTCTCCTGTATAGTTGTGCCTTGCACTCCAGCCATATTTAACCACCAACAGTGTTCTGAATACATAAGCAGTTAGGTGCCTCTGTGTATGTACATGTGCTGTGCTCGCTCATCTCCTTCTTCCCCCTTGGCTAGAGCCACAGTTAGTTATCCCTCAGGTCAAAGCTCGAATATTTCTCTGTGAGACAAAAATTTCTTCAACTATCAAAGCAGTTCCCCACAGTGTGCTTACTCACCTTTGAAAATTGTGCTAGTTTCTTGTACCAATACAGAAGATTGGGGATATTTTTTTTCCTGCTCAGTGGAATCTTCTTAAGACTTCGGGTTGTGCTCTTTTACATTAATATTCTCTAATGTCTTATCTAGCATTGATATGTAAGGGGCAGCCAAAAGAGCTTCCATGGGTGATTGAATAGTTTCTCAGACAACAGTCCTCTGAAAAGAGAGATAATTTTAATTCTAGAATTGCTTGCTGAGGGCTTTAAGGACAGTTAAAAATTCTGTATCACAAGAGTGGGAAGAACCAAACGAGGGTAAAAGATGGATCTACCAATAAATATTTCGTCTTTTTCTAGAAACACATGACCTAACAGCATGTTCGTAGGTCTTATTGCAATAAAATTGGTTTTAATAGTTAAGTAAATTACTCTTCTGGGCATACTCATTGGCTGGGATAAGGAAAATGAAAGAGGTTTCTGTGTACGGGAAAACCTAATCATTTAAGATTATCTGTTAAGCATGGTATGTTTACAATTCTAATTTTCATGCATAGATTAATAGTACCTTCATTAATCTTATGAAACTATTTTTCTCAATGATTCACTTACTATAAAAGATCTCTAAGTGGACAATGAATATCTACATGCAAAAAATAATATACTTTCATATGTAAGGTATATGTTTCAGTGTTACATCCCTGATAAAACAGAGTCAAATGAAATAAAATATAAACAATATAAATGTGAATGACCTCATTTGTAATATCCTGTAAACTGTTATGAAGCTTAACCAACAGACCAGTATTTATTTAAAATGTCGATTTGCTGTTACAGTCTCCTCTGAGGGATCCAAGTCGGCCCTGATATCTGCTGTCACATCTGCAGCTCGCTACTCAGCATAGACCTCAGCCAAAGCAGCTGCTAAGTGATAATTTTGAGTCATCTGAGTCTATATTTCTAAGGCCATCTGTCCTACGTACTAAATATGACAAGTTTAAGGATATCCAAAGTAGATAAGTCTTTTAATCTTCTGGCTATTTAAGTAGAAACTTTACAGTCTGAGCTTTAGCCTCAGGTGGAAAAATAACATAAGATGTAGATCTAGTCTATGTTTCACACACACACACACACGCACGCACACACACATGTACACACACACGTACACACACATACTCAATAACTTCCTTATATTTCTAATGTAAAAGAAAAATTCAGGATGTAATTTTTTAGAACTGTTGTTAAGGATGTACCTGCTAAAGATGCGTTAATTAATATCATGTAACCATTTTCTTTAGATGATTCCTCAGTCAGATAGCTAGGTTTATAATCAAACTGTTCATATCCCTAAAATAAAGTCATTCAAAGATGTACACCTTGTCTGTCTCCTGCTTTGATAGAGGCTTGAGTTTAATTTAACATAAGTCAATGTAAAATATATAAAGGAAATAGGATAATGTGCTATGATTCACTAATGTTTAAATGTTGTGTACCTATTACAAAAATATATAATTGAACATGTTTGCAGACATTAAAACTGTTTAGAAAATCTGAGTAGAAATGTCACTTATACTGAAGACATAAACAGTAGCATCTGACATGCTGCAATTTTAAAATGTAACTAAGTACTATCTATGAAAAAAAATGATTTTAAAGAATAACAAATTTGGGCTGAGGATACAGCTCAGCAGCATAAGTGCCTGCCTGGCAAGTTCAAGGTCTTGTGTTTGATCCCCTGTACCAACAAAAAAGAAATAGAAAAATAAGCTTATTTAAAAATTAGATATACATGCATAATTCTGTATAAAGACTAGAATAAAAAATAACGCAGTAAGTTCATAAGGGCTCAAGGTAAGACAAATAAGAGCAAATCACTTCAGTGCATAATTGCCATCAATATTACTCTTTTGTCATAAGCATATGATAAACATATACAAAGAATGTCAAAGGAAGGTAAAGAAAATATTCAACCTATTATTTAACGTATGTTACTATGTAATAGCATGAAGCATTAGTATGTGGTTTGGCTTATGTGACAGCTGACATGGAAAGTATGGAGCATGGACAGCAGGTCTAGGCTGTAATGCAGTTAACTCTGCCATGTAGACCACACAATTGCTGGCAGCTTGTGTTGGATTATCAGGTGTTGCAAAGATATAACAGGAACTTTTTCAACTACCATTTTTGTGGTCAAAGATTTATACAAATCTAAATAAACTATTATATAGCACAATGTGAGCAACAATTAATATGTGATTTAAATTCTATTATACAAAAAGAACAATAATATGATTTTTAATATGAGACCAAAGCAAAAGACTGACATAATAATGTGACTGCTAGATGTGGGCAACAAGTGCTAATTCGTTCTAAAATCCTTGTATTGTCTAGTGAGAAAAACAAAGATTTTGAATATTATTGATTTCACTAAGTATTTCTTTTAGAGTGTTAACAATCACAAGAAAATTAGATTAGATTAAAACCTCCATATACAAAGAAAATATGGAATAAAAACAATGTACAACAGATTTTTATCTCAAAGTAAAAGAAAGAAATATAACAACTAGAAAAGACTGCAAAAGAAACAATCGAAATACAATCACTAATTGCAAGGTATTTTGTGGGATATACAACATATGAAACTGAAGAAAAGCAAGCAAACACAAGATTTTTGTTTTCCTTAGAAGTGATGAACTTGAATATTGTTATAGAAAGGTACAAAGATACTATGAATAATGTTCTTTCTTAAACTGAGTAGTAGATACACGACTCTGTATCTCATCTATCTATCTATCCATCTATCTCTCTATCTATCTATCTATCTGAGTTACATTCATCATGTTTTAAAACATTTCATAATATTTTTTTTTTGTTTTCTGTTTTTTTGGGGGTTTCTTTGGTCTTTTTGAGACAGGGTCTCGCTACGCAGTTCAAGCTGGCCTTGAGCTCACTTTGGTAGCCCAGGCTGGTCTCGAACTCATACAAATCCTCCTGCCTCAGCCTCTCAAGTGCTGGGATTGCAGGCATGCACCACCACACCCAGCTTCATAATGTTTCAAAAAGAGAACAACAGTAATCCTAAACTGGAGAACACTCAGACTAGTAAACATGGAAGAATTATCAGAGCATGGAAATCTCCTTTTATGAGGAAAGCACTCATAATTACATTCAGCCTTAAATGAAGTCATTAAATTGGATAATTTTTATTTGTTTTTTGATTTGGTTGATTAGATCTTTAGTATTTTTTAAACCACTGAGAACATTTTCTACAATTAGAATTAAACCACCACCATTAGCACTTTGTAGTTTATTGCTTGTAAGATGAGCAATCGAAATAGTCATTATTTTTCCAACTCTAATCTGTGGCATTTATTGCATTCTGTGGTAGAGCACCCATGGTCTCCACCACCTAGTGAAGCTACAGCTATGCAGAACTTAGACCAGAAAGACTGAACAACTCATTTCCTTGAAATGTCACCTCTTTCCTTGTGGTGAGGCAGAAGTGTCCACTTAAACATATCTTTCTTTGTTTTTGCTTTTATTTTTTGTCTCTACTCTATTTCCTGCCTACCTGGTCTCTCCCTCCTCTAGGATAAGCAAGAGGTGCTTTGCAGTAGCTTGGGGTTCTTGTGGCAGTTTGGTGGCATAATTCCTCTTGTCCTTTGGTGGTCAGCCAAGCACACAGCTGCTGCCTGAAGAATCAGTGATGATATTCATCAGAGGTAATTAAGAACCCAGTTTGTTTTGATAGAGAAATAAATAGTTCTCCAAGCTGAAGCCCAAGGGTCAGCCGGTACCAGAAGCAGGTGAATTATGGAAAGAAAACCTGAACTACACAGTGGACCAGGCTGCAACGGCACAGAAAGCATGTGAGATGTTTCAAGCTTCCTTTGTTGTTCTGTATCAAAAGTCTCATAAAACTACTTTTGCTTTCACTGTGGAAAAACTAGTTTCTTTTGCTGATGCATTGATGCCTCACACCTCTGGGCAATGACGTCAGAATGTCGAGCTCCTGGCAGCCACTACTGTGCTGAGGATCTGACCTGTACAAATGCCAGTTTCCTAATGTGATGTGGACCAGCGAGTGCACTTGTTGCATAGAGTTTTGGGACATTTAGGAGTATAACGTAGGTGGAGTTCTCAATAAATGTGAAGTTGTTCTCCTCACTGACCTATTAAAGCAGCATTCTTTTTTTTAAGATGTATTTATTTATTTATTTATTTATTCATTTTGTCCAGGGTTTTGCTAGGCAGCTCAGTCTTGTAGTGAGCCTCCTGTCTCAGCTTGCCAGTGCTGGGATTACAGGTGTGTACCACCGTGCCTAGTTTCAGAGGTGGGCATGGCACAGGGCCGACATGACATGTGGTACCAGAGATTGAACCCAGGTCTTTGTGCTTACCAGACAGGTGCTTAGACTGTCAGCCTATTTCCCTGTCTCTAGAACAGCATTCTTAAACCTAAAAAATGCTAATATTCATTTTGAAGAAAAAATAACTTCTAATGCCAACACTTGGGAAGCTGAGGCAGGAGAATTGGTGTGAGTTCAAGACCAGCCTGGGCTACAAAAGTGAGCTCAAGGCCAGCCTGAGCCACGTAATGAGACCCTGGCTAAAAGAGACAAATAACAGGAAAAAAAATAAATAGTAATAAATCCAACAGACTTCAAAGTGTTGTTCATATTAGTATTTTAAAATTTCTACTTCTATACAAAAAAAATGAATGTTTAGTTATACAGGTCTTGCTTCGACTTGCCCTTGACCACCCAGCAAGAAAAAAAAAATCCTTAATTACAATGCATGGAACGCAGAGCTAGATTAGTGAGATGAGCTTTAGGAGGCTTAGATTCAATAGCCTCTAACATCACAAGCTTTACTGGTGGCACACTGCAATTGCAAAACCTTTGACTGTGTATGTATCTGCTTCCTCTTAGTCCAAAGAGAAGTATATTCTTTCCTTTTTTTCTATGCAACATCAATAGGGAGGTGGGTCATGCCCACACACTGTATTCTGTAGAATGATTGTGAGGACAATATGCAATATGTCAACTTTCAAAGAAAAGAAGGGGGAAAAGAAAAAACAAAAGTAATGTGGATTTAGAAAGGTTAATGTTTAATTGTTTGATCAATCTTATATACCTATATGTATTAATCTAAACTGACCTGATGATGAAAATATGTAATATAACCATTGTTAAATTTAAACAATAAAAAAATTGAAGAAAAAAAAATTTCTACTTCTTTTAGATATGTTAACTATCTAATGTAATGTACACATGTATGCATTTGCATGAGAAAACTCACATTCTCTGAACTGAATATAATGAATAACTTTTTTACTTGTATGTAATAATTACTTCTTTCTAGACTCGCGTATTTTTGATTTTTTATATTAAAATACTTTTATTGACACATTAAAATTTGTATTTAAAATTATACTTTTAAATGTAAAAATAGAAGTGGGTATAAACTATTTCTATAGCTCTTTCACATTTGTAAATTTTTTTCTTTCTCTCTTTTTTCTCCTTGCAATAGTGGGGATTGAATGTAGGGGCTTTGCACATCCCTCAACTCTTAAATTTTTGGTTTTGTGACAGTCTCATTAAGTTCTTAAATTGTCCCTGCTTGGCTCAAATTTAGTATCTTCTTGCCTCAGCCTCCCAGAGGGCTAAGATTACAGATGTGCTCCATTGCATCCAATTTAAATATGAGCTTATAAATTAAATTCAAGTATACAAACAGTAACTTGAGAATATTAATCCAATATAATTTTCTAGAACATGGAACTAAGTGCTATAGCACAAATCCTTTTGCTATCTTTTGAGTTTGGCATCATCTTATATTATGTGATATTTTAAATCTTTTATTGTTTAAGATCTATCTGAATTAATTTGAAAACCACATGCCTAAACATATCATTATCATATGAAATTTTCCTATGTTCTCAGTCTAGATTTTAGCTTTAATCCAATGGATGCTGACTCTGTGTTACAAGAGAGTCACAAGAGAGTTACAAGAGAGGACACATATGATCAGAGACCTGGGATAAAACAGTGAAAGGTTCCTCAAAAGACTAAAAAAACACATTATTAACTTTTTTGCTAATCATCTTAAACAAATGAAATTAAAGTATTTCCACAGAAGGTTAGCAAATCTCACAGACAAACTACATAGGTCTCAGTTTAAAGAATCTTAACATGTATTTGTTGAAATTAGGTAACAATTTCTTAGAGGACAGGAGGAACAGTGTGAGACAATGTAAGACAAGTTAAGTAATTTTCTTGATAAATTCCATGAAATCTACCAAGTAGAAAGCATCACTTTCTATTCTATACCTTTTTCCTGTAAGCAAAAGATATTTCCTTCCCAGGGCAATAAGGGCCCTTCCTGACCTACACATTCCTCTGAGAATTCAGAAACTTTGATTTGGAATTCTGAAAGACAAAGGTTGTGGGTGTAAAACGAAGTAATTTATGTGTCATAGCTAATTAAGATTACAGTATTTCAAGGCACTTAAACCTCAAGTTCAAAGAACTTGGAGTGCTTTGGTCTGATAGATGGTGTCGGGGTGCCCTTGAGAGGGCTTCCTGCCTACAGCATCACGCACACAGCAGCTCGTGCACCATAGCCTATAATTAAAATGACTTTACTCAGACTTCTTTTGAGTGTCATATTTTCACATAAAAAGTAATGTTAATATTTTACTACAATTTCATTAAAAAGTGGAAAGCTTTTGTGGGATATCTTTCATGATCTTTTCATTAAGAAATGGATTTTGCTGAATTGTATTTCCAACACAGGCAAAGTATAAAATATATATTTATTTATTTATTTATTTATTTTTCTTTCTTGTTTCAGAACCTTTGCCTGTTTATTCACTCAATTTTATGGCCGGCTCAGCCTGTCCCGAGGGCAGGGCTGGCGCAGCATGTGGTGCCGGGGATCGAACCACGGTCCCTGAAGCCGCCCAAGCTTTCCCAAGCAGGCGCTCCAGACCACTGAGCCATCCCGCCAGGCCCAAGTATAAAATATTAGTTAAAAGAAAGATTACACAGAAAATCTGTAGATTTATCTAGTCAAGCAAAAGACCTTCACTTTTATGACCCAGCAATGTTGACACATTTTGATCATAGCACAATCCTGCTCTGAAGTGGTGTATAACCACAACAATATGCACACATGGGCCCAAGAAGTGGGTATGAAAAATCTCATAGAAACAATATACATAATAGTAAAAATGGACGTAGTAACATGTCTATCACATACAATGGTCAAACAAGTGTGATATATTCATGTAATAGGAAATAATATGACATTGAAAATAAATCATAACATGCATAGATTGGGCAAATAATATTGACCGAAAAATGCATCTCATTCTTTACTATAAATTATCTGACTTTCTCTTTAGAACAAGATGAAAGAGTTTAAATAAATAAATAAATTTACAAATATAGTATATTCTGTGTGATTTAATTTATATTAAATTTAGAATAGGAAGACTAATCCATCATGCTAGAAGCCTACCTCTTGGTTACTTTGAAGGAGGGAGGACTGATAGATTGGGCATGAGTGGATTTCAAAGTGGTAGCAAGGCCTGGTTTTTTTGGCCAATACTTAGTGATTGATTTTTCATGGCTGAACTTGGAACCTCACTTGTGAAATGGTATTATGGTCACCCTAAGAGGTCATTATAAGGATTAGCTAACAGTGTATCCACGTGATACACATTTTACCTTACATATAATAAATGCTCCACCAACTGTAATTGTCACTGCTATTATTATCAATTTTAAATTATACACTTGATACTTTTTGGAAACTTCTATCATTAGCCATGTTCTCATAAGTGCTTTTACTGAATCCACAATTGGTATGATGCAATATAAGACACTAAGTTATTTTCCTAGAAGTAGCTTTGTGAGCTCAAGTGCACCATTACCCTAAGGATGTCATTTATTGATATTGATTATTATAGCACCTAAGTTCCCTTGATAAGGACCTATAAAAGATATCTTTCTGGTCTCAGCATGGAATGATAGGAATTGCCCTGAGCAAGTAATGTTGAATCCATCCACTTTCAAACTTATGCATATCATGAATCCTATAAACAAATATATATATTTATTAGCCTTCCACTTAGATATTAAAAATATTAAACTCAAATCTGTGTGTGCTAGCTTTATCTAATGCTCAGAGACAGCATGTCGTTTATGGGCGATAAACTCCATTTTCTTTATTCCATTTTTCTTATTTTGTTTTTATCTCATTCTTCCCATAAAATACTTGATTTTCTTTTTAGAGTAAGATGGAGGAGCTTAATTAAATAAATACAAACAAACAAGGGGCATTATACTGAATTCAGATGTAAGTATTCCAAGATAATTGTACTCACACAGGTGACTTAGCACCTGAGATGCTCCCATAAAGAAGAGGAACTTGAGCAAGGTTTTAGAAAGGCAAAAGCTTGTAGCATAAATAAGGAGTGGAATGTAGTGGAATACACTGAAATTAAGGGAGAATAGAAGCAAAAGTTGGACCGAATTAGTGTGGCACTGTGGTCAGCAGAGCATTCAAGAAAGAGTTCTGAAGAGCTGGCAGCAGGTATTTGTTGGCAGTCGCAATGGACACAATGGGCCAGGGATATAGCGATGAATACACAGGAAGCCGGAGAAATCCAAGAGGAAAATAATCTTTGCAATAAGCTACACAACAAGTACGAAACAAGAGGAAAGTCCAGGAGTATTTTAGTATTATCTTGGCTTAGAATAGACTTGGATCTTGAGAAAGCACAAGCTAAAGAAGCAATATTCCAATAGATTATAAGACATCTTCAGAAGGCTAGGACATTAGTTAATTTCATTAGTGTAAATAATTCACAAACTTAGAATCTGTGAGTTCCAAAGACCTTGCATTTTGTTCATTACATCAGTTCATTATGTCAGCAAGAATATTTTTGAGAGGAGTGCAGTAAAGTGAAATCTAGGATGACTTCCTGATAGAGCAGGAGGGAAAAAATATACTATGTCTTTATTTAAAAACAAAACAAAATATAAAAGACATGGTTTATGTTATGAAGAAAAATCAGTGAAACCATTGTTGAAATGATTTACATTCAGGGCTGGGAAGATAGTTGGGTTGTCTAAGTGCCTGACTGTTAAGTACAAGGACCCCAGTTTGATCCCTGGTACTATATGCTATGCCAGCCACACAACCCAGGTCCGCCTATTGGCTACCAAAACCAGGCCTAGTGGTGCAAGCCATTAATTCCAGTGATGGTGTGTTTGAGATAGGAGGATCAGTATGAGTTTGAATTATATAGTGAGACCCTGTACCAAATTAACTAATTAACTAATTAATTAATTTTAAAAATGATCTATATTCACTAATTTGTATAAATTTATATGATGAAAATTATTCATATAAAGTACTTGCACAGTACAGTGACAGACGAATTGAAGGTAAATCTTCTACCTATCAGAACTTATACTTGGGGAAGATGAGGCTAAATAAATACCTATATCTGAAAGATAATTTGTATTGGTAGTAAAGGGCTTAAAGTTACTGATAAAATGGTCCCCTTTGTCTCTTATAACATAGAAAGATGCTGTTCATGAACTATGCACTGCAATCTATGTGACTTTTCATAGATATTAAATCGCATTTCTATTTTCAAAGCAACAGTACTAAAATCATGAATACTTCACTTCATCCTTATTGATTTTTCTGAAAACAGTCTCCCTTATCTTATTCACAGTTCATCTATAATTGTGGAAGGAAATCTACCTAGCTGATAAATTCTACAAGAACGGAACATATCTTGAAAGGAAGTGTTATTATTATTGACAGCCCAAGAAGACAGACACAGTGGAAGAATTTATGGGAGTTCTTGAAATTGGCTGAAGCAATTTTCAACACACTGTATTTACTCTTGGACAAGAGTAAATCCATATTTTTTACATTGTTTTTTAGATGTCAACATATATCAGGCAAAAAAACAAAAAACATATATCAGGCAGTAGAGATTTCTCCAAAGATACTTAACATTATCCAATTTTATCCGTTTTTCAAAACTCAGGTATTTGAGTAGGGGAACTTCTAATTGAGATGTCTAGCCATTGAATAATTCCAGGAAGTTTATTTTACAGGGTAAATGCCTGAAGATAATATTCCATAGATTCATAGATGCCTCAGTTTTCAAAGTACCCGTGGAGTGCTTGATACCCGTACATTAGTGAAGCACTGTGGGCTTTCTGAGCAGATGAGGAAACCTTACCTAGCAAACTTGATTTCTATAAATGAACTTGATATCTATAAGAGATGATCAACAAATACAGTTGTTTTCAGTAAATGTATACAATAGGAGACATTAATCTCCCTCAAAATGTTCTCCTTGTCTAAAATACACTTATTCCATCATTCTTCCCATTTCCTAAAGCAACTCTGAGCTCTGAGAGTCTTCTTCTGTGAGCATTATTATAAGATCTGATAAAATAAAATACCATGACTGCTTCTGCTGGTGCCAGCCAGTTGAAGGCAGGCTTGTAAAAACATTAGGGTGTCCCTGTTCACCTCACTCATATATCTGGCACCAGGCAACCCTGCCTTTCTTAAAGTCAAAATCCCATGAAAGAGAAATATTTTGAAGCAATTCAGGACACTGAAGCAAAAACTTATGAAAGGAGACTTCTAGAACTGCTCCAGAAAGTGGCAGGAAGGGTAGGATAAGTGTGCTCCCAGCAAGTGAGACTATTTTGAAGTGGATTAATGTCTATTGAGTTTTAACTGTAATAAAATTTAAAAATGTAAATTATACATATTTTTTCCATCTTCTTGCTTTATCCTCTTTGAGGCAAGTTCCTTTAGAAAAACTGAAATAGGTCTGGTGAGATAACTCAGCAGTCTAAAGCACCTGCTTAGACAAGCTTTGGCAAGCATGCAGGGACCACGGTTCAATCGCAGGCATCACATGCCATGGCAGCCCCACCCCAGGGTGGGCTGAGCTGGCCACAGAAAAGAAAAGAAAGGAAAGAAAAAGAAAAGAGAAGAAAAGAAAAAAGCTGAAATAATTTTGCTCAGTATCAGTCCTAGCATTCTTTTTTTTAGTGTACTCTGACTCTGAGGGTTGTGAAGGATCCAAGCCAGAGCTGCAACTTGAGGCCAAGAGTACATTTTTAAGGATATTATCCTCATTTTCAATGTTAAAAAGCCAACTTAAGGTTATTTTTCTGGGGCTACAAAGCTTTGAGTTCAGACATCATATGTGAACACTAGTGTAAAGCCTTGAGTTTAATCCCAGGTATAAAAACAGAAACAAACAAAAGTCCAAATACTGTGTACACAAAGAGTGAATCCTTTCCTTTTAATGCCTATTTTAACTCTGGCATGCTTTCTAGCTTAGAGTTTTATGCTTATTCTTTTCTATACACCCAACGTGTAGTGCATGTATATTTGAGGTCAAATCTAGTCAAGAATATACTGTTAGTTGACAAAATAACACTAACATTCTAAACACTAAGTAAGTTACATTTTTGTAGCTTACAAATGATCTTGACATATTACATTTCAAAATATTTCAGTAGATATAGTATTTATATGTTTTACTTCACTTTTGAAAATATGAGAGTATTTGCCCATTGGAGAATTTTGTCAAGCTAAGTACTTTCATTAAGAGAGTTGTTTGGGAAAATTATTGTTTGTTCATGTATAATGGCTTCTTACTTGTTACCCCTGCAGATATTCCTAATATCCACCTCAAACCATATGTATCATCCAGAATGTTGTTGCTACATATGTAGTAAATATTCCATAGGTATTTGTTTTAATATTAGAGATGTAGATGGAGCATCCAATTGGCTAATTTATGAAGAGAGACTTGCCCTCAATTGTTGAGAATGATTTTGTTCATGCAACTCTCATATATGGATAGTGTTTATGAGGTGCACAGTTCATAAAATATTATACGTGTCCCTTATAATTCTAACTTCCTGCCCATTTGAACTGTCTGTCCTCACCCAGCCATACACAAGACAAGCTCACAGGCCAGAAATTGTATTAGGTAATGTAAATGGGTGAAGTGGTTCAGGGAAATGAACACATGCTCCGGTTTCAGTGATGGAGCACTCAAAGATATGGAGAAGGCTCCGGTAGCTAAGGAGTGGCTGTGAATCAGCCCTCTAGGAAGAAGGGGTTCATGTGGCTTAAGCCTCTGCTTTTCTTCAAGCCAAAAATATGTCTTTAACTCTGAAATGTCCTGATTGCTTTCTATACTTGACAAGCTGATATTTAAAAAAAAAAAAAAAAAACATATTTAGTACAGGGTCTGCAGGGTCTCACTATACAAATCAGACTTGTAGTGATTCTCCTGTTTTCAGCCTTTCAAAAGCTGGCATGACAGGCATGTGCCACCACACCCAGTCTCACTTGCCATTTTGGCACATCCTGGGGTGGAGCTGGCCTGGCATGCTGGGGATCAAACCTTGGCCCCTGCTTCCTGCCTCAGTAGGTCTGCTGAGCTATCTGGCTGACCCAACAAGATAATAGTGTTTAAAGAGGAAAAAACAAAACAACTAACAAGAACAAAAACAACAAGAAAGCAACATAAAACAATAAAAATAATACAGAATTTCCTAACAAGAATACAAAATTAACTGATTGTTATGTACGCTTATCATTAAATTCGTGGCTCATTTTCTGCTGGAGGGTTGAGAATGTAAGTTAACAGACCGACAATTGGAGAAAAAGAAGGGCTATAAGGATAGCCAATATTTTGGACCTAAACCTTCAAGGTCAATAAAGACCCAGGATATAAGAGAACCTGTGCTGTAATATCCTATAACTCAGAGGTGTCCCAAATTTCCTGGTCAAGGAGATTATGGGACCTCAGAGGAAATGGATGAATGAACTGCAGTGCGTCTAACGC
>PVJA010007717.1:0-40896 GCA_004027025.1 Myocastor coypus
AGGGGTTCAAAAAAAAGGGGGGGTGCGGGGCGGGGCGGGGAAAGGGAAGGCAGGCCAAGGATCCTGACCCAGCCGGCGCGCGGGCTCAGCTCCCAGTGGTGGGGTTTGGGCTGGGCTGGAACTGGAAGTTAGTCGCGGGAACGCAGAGGCGGGGCAGAGGGGTGCAGGGGCTTACCCGCGGCGGGTGCGCAGGCTCAGCTCCCAGCGGTGGGGTTTCGGCTGGGCTGGAACAGGAAATTAGTCTCTAGTAGCTTCTTGATGGAGGCTTTTTTTTTTTTTTTTTTGGTCTTCCAAGTAGATTATCATGTCATCTGCAATTAAGGATAATTTCACTTCTTCTTTACCTGTTCTTATTCCTTTTATTTTTCTGTCTTGTCTAATTGCTATAGCTAATGATTCCAGAACTATATTGAATAGGAATGGTGATAGAGGACATCCTTGCCCTGTTTCTGATCTGAGAGTAAAAGACTTCAGTTTTTCTCCTTTTAGAACTATGTTAGCTGTTGAATTGTCATAGAAGGCTTTTTATCAGATGGAGGTAGAGGCTCTCTATTCCAACTTTCTGTAGGACTTTGAACATGAATGAGTGCTGGACTTTGTCAAAAGCTTTTTCTGCATCAATTGAGATGGTCATGTGATTTTTGGCATTGGCTCTATTGATATAATGTATTCCATTTATAGATTTGCATACATTGAACCATCCTTGCATCTGTGGGATCAATCCTACCTGGTCACAGTGTATGATCTTCTTGATGATTTGGTGTATTCTAATGGTGAGGATTTTATTGAGATTTTTGCATCTGTGCTCATGAGAGAAATTGGCCTGTCGTTCTCTTTTTTAGTTGCCTGTCTCTCTGGTTTTGGTGCCAGTGTAATATTTGCCTCTAGGAATGATTTTGGAAGGATTGCTTCCTTTGCAATTTCATTAAAGGTGTTGAGGTGTATTGGGATTATGTCTTCTGTAAATCTTGTAGAATTCAGTGGTGAATCCATCAGGTATGGACTTTTCTTTGTTAGTAGGCTTTTTATTACATTTTGTATTTCACTTAGTGTAACTAGGTTATTGAGATATCTTGTATCTTCTTGATTCAGTTTTGGTAATTTGTACCTTTCTAGGAATCTGTCCATTTTATCTGTGTTTTCAATTCTGTGAAAGTAAAGATTCTCCAAGTAGTTATTATTATTATTATTATTATTATTATTATTATTATTATTATTATTATTTTTGGTCTTTTTGAGGCAGGGTCTCACTGCATTTCAGGCTGGCCTTGAGCTCACTTTTGTAGCCCAGGCTGGTCTCGAACTCGCACTGATCCTCCTGCCTCAGCCTCCCGAGTGCTGGGATTACAGATGTGCACCACCACACCCGGCTACTCCAAGTAGTTATTAATGATCCTCTGTATCTCTGCTAGGTCTGTAATAATTTCACCCTTTCATTCCTTATTGTTTGAAGTTGAATCCTTTTTTTGCTCTTTTTGATGAGGCTAGCTAGGGGCTTATCAATTTTATTTAATCTATCAAAGAACAAACTTTTGATTCATTAATTTGTATTGTTTTGTCTTGATTGAATTAATTTCTGCTCTAATCTTTATAATCTCCTCCCATCTTTGGGCTTTTGATTTCATTTGCTCTTCTTTTTCTAGTTGGTTTAGGTGCTATGTAAGAGTATATATTTGTTCCTGTTCTGTTTTCTTAACATGTGTGTTCAGAGCTATAAATTTCCCTCTAAGAACTGCTTTTATTACATCTCATAAATTCCGGTAGGTTGTGTTTGAATTTTAATTAAAGTGTAAATATTGTCTAATATGTTGTTTAATTTCATCTGTGGTTGCTGAGAAGTTTGTTGTTTACTTTCCATAAATTTATGGGGTTCTTGTGATTTCTTTTGTCATTTATCTCCAATTTGATTGCACTGTGGTCAGATAGTATGAATGGAATAATTTTTGTTTTTTTGCATATACTTAAGCATGACCTATGTACTAATATGTGGTCCATTTTGGAAAATATCCCATGTGCAAGTGAAAAAAATGTGTACTCAGAAGTCTTTGGGTGGAACACTCTATGTATGTCCACCAAGTCCAGTTGTTCCAATTTCTGATTCAGTTCTACTTCTTTGCTAATTTTTGTCTGCTTGAGCTATCTTCTTGGGATACAGGAGTATTAAGGCTTCTTGTTAAGACTGTTTTACTGGATATTAGATTTTTCATGTCCATTAAGATTTGTTTTATATAACTTGGTGCTTCTGTGTTGAGTACATATGTATTAATGGGTGTTACCTCCTTATCTTGAATTTTTTCTCTAACTAGTATATAGTGGCCTTCTTTATTTTGTTTGATGAATCTTGGTTTGAAGTTTAGACTGTCTGCAAACAGGATTGCTACCCCTGCTATTTATTTATTTATTTATTTATTTATTTATTTATTTATTTATTTTTGAGGTGCTGGGTCATGTAGTATTGTTTTCCATCCTTTCATTTTTGGCCTATGAGTTTCTTTATGAGTCAAGTGTGTTTCTTGTATACAGCATATTGTTGGATTTTGTTTCCTTATCCACTCTGCTAGTCTGTTTCTTTTAATTGGAGAACTGAGTCCATTTATGTTGACGGTTATAATTGAAATGTGTTGAATTATGATTGACATGTCTTTTGCTTACTACTGTTTACCCCCTTTTCTCCTGTGTTTAATTGTTTGCCATATTTGGTGGATTCTTTCTGTTCTCATCTGTGGAGTTGGGATCATTCTGGTTCCTCTCTAAAATGTATTTTAGTAGTCTGTGTAGAGTTTTCTTTGACATCATGAAATTCTTTAGTTGCTTCTTGTCGTGGAAGTATTTCACTTCTCATTCATACTTAAAAGAGAGTTTTTCAGGGTACTACAGTCTGGGCTGAAATTTGTTTGCCTTGAGTACTTGAAGCATTCTGTTCCATGCTATTCTTGATTTCTTGGTTTGTGAAGAGAAATATGCTGTTATTCTGATAGATTTCCTTTGAATGTGATCTGTTTCTTTTCTCTAGCAGGTTTTAGTATATTATTCTTCTGCTGGATTTTTGGGATCTTGACTATTATATATCTGGGTGTGTTTTTAGTCAGGTTGATGTTATTTGGAGTTCTATATGCTTCAGTTACTTGGACGTCAGATTGTTTTATCATATTAGAAGTTTTCTGCTATTACTTCTGCCTATGTTCTTTTTATATCCTTTGTAATGACTTCTTCTTTCTAGTTGATTCATATTAATCTTATGTTGTTCGTTTTTACATCATCTTGCAGATGTTGAATTATTTTTTCCTGCATCTTAATTGTTTTTAAGAGATCCTTTCTTACCTTTTCAGTAACTGTGACTGTGTCTTCAAGATCTGAAACTCTATCTTCATTTTCATTCATATGGTTTTGCCAGCTTGTGACTCAGATTTTATTTTCTTGTATATCTCTTTGAACCTATTTCATGTGATCTATTTCTTTCCTATATTGCTCAGTCAGGGAATCCATCATTTTTCTATTCTGTTCTCAGTCTTTATCAGTGTCTTTTTCAGTAGCATTTAAGTTTTTCATTATAGTTATCCTTTCTTTCTTTACTTCAGAGATTGTTTCTGTTCTGATCTCCTCTCTACTTCTCTGAAGTTGTTATCCTACTTTAGATGTTATTAATTTAAAAATGTCTTCTTTTACTTCCGAGATTATCTTTAGTCTGACTTCCTGTATATGTTCCTGCAGCTGTTTTTTTCACTTCAGATTCTATTAATTCATACATTTCCTTTTTTACTTCTGATGTTATCTTTGATCTGAGTTCCTCTACACATTTCTGCACTTGTCTCTCTACCTCAGATGCTACCAATTGAGAGATTTTGGCTGCCTGATTTTCATTTTGCAAAGTGGTACTGTCTCTTGTATTTGTTCTGGGTGGACTTGGGACCTCAGATTGGATCTTGCTCCTTTTTGTCATTTTGTATGACCTCTGCTCTTTGGTCAAGTTATGCTCTTAGCACCTATAGAAATTCTGTTCTGGATCCATCAGTCTTGATCCCTTCCAGATGTGCCTAGTTAGATGTGGCTGCTGTGTTCAGCTTCTTCCTGCTGCAAGTAGACTCTGGCCCAGAGGGTCAGTGTGGGGATAGTGGAGGCCAGGTTCTGGTGGCTGGCAGTGTGGGGGCACATGCCGCCGGACATATCCTGAGCACAGTCTCAGGTTGGTCAGCATGGGTGGGTGGGGGCCGGGTTCTAGTGGCTGGTGGTGCAGTAGTGAACTCTGGCGGACAGGTCCTACCTGCGCTCAGGCTTGAGTCTTTCAGCTTGAGCAGGCCTAAATATGTTTATGTAATCTCAATTCTATTGATTGATATAGAAATGTTAGATTAAGGTAGATAATGGTCCCATTTCACTGAGACTGTTAATACTGGAGCTTTTTGTCTGGATACCATTAGCTGACACACACTAAGTTTTCAGCATACTGTGCCCTTTCTAAGGACTTCACACTATATCTGTGACTCTTTGTAGCCCCTGCAGAAATCAGTATGATTATTATTTCAGTTGTATAAAATTGCACAGAAGCATTAAGTAATTTCTTACACCGTGCTCCAACTAGTGGCAGGGCTTGGATTTGACTCCATCCAGAGTTTCCTTTCATAATATACTACTGAGTCTGGGGCACTGCATAATAGAGATATGGGAAGCAGCAATGTGTCCAGGACCGAGCAATGGTGGCCAAAAATGGCAACAGAAATTGGCCAAAGGAACTGGGATTTTTAAATTTTCCTTTATGTATTTAGGACAGAGTCTACAGGGTCTCAGTACATCACACTCATAGTGATCCTTCCATTTTCAGCCTCCCAAACTCTGGGATTGCAGGAGCACACCACCATAACCAGTCTCAGTGTGCCCTGGGGGTGGGGCTGGCAGGACATGCTGGAAATAGAACACCAATCCCTGCATCCACCTAAGCAAACACTTTAGTCTGTTGAGCTATCTGGTCAGCCGGGGACTGGAAATATTGAATCATGGAAAAGATATACTGTGGGGTTGAATATGTTTTGAAAACTTATGAAGAGCAGTTTTGGCTTGGAATATGGGAGAATTATCTCACGAAACTATTAATAAAGAGACTGAATTACTGGGAAATAACAGAGGACAGTGGGTCATGTTAATCAGGCTGCTTAATCAGATTCTGATGACTGGGGAGAATGGCTGAGAATGCCTTTAGTCCAAAATACCTGGCATGCATAACTACAAAAGGAAGAAAAGTTATTTTTGGCTCATGGTTTCAGAGGCTTCAGTCTGTGGTCACCTTGCTCCAAGGCAGAAGCATCATGGAGAATGGCCCAGTGGAAGAGAGCTGCTTACGTTGTGAGAATCAGGAAGCAGAGAGCACAGAAACAGGGAGACTGGAACCAGACACCCCTCAGGGGCATGTCCCAGTGACTATTCAGCGCTGAGCTTGTCCTCTGATGAGGTCTCGCACCCTTCTCCTGATCCTGTCCACTTTCTAGGTCCCATCTCGGACACAGCTGAGTTGGGGATTAAGCCCTCTGACAAGACACTTGGGGGACATTTTGTATTTAAACTATAACAATGGTTTAAATTGATTCACTTCTAACTCTGAAGTTTGGAGATTCAAGTGTACTGTTTTTTTTTGGTCACTGTTCATGTTTTATGGGTTTGAGCTAATTTTTAATGTATTACTTAAGAACTTGTGTCTCAAACCCTTCTTTCTACAGGGTTGTAGGAGTTTGTAGATTTGTTATAAGTTTGGTTAAACAGTCAAAGGAAATAAAAAGCCTCTTTAGGTTCTAAAAGGCAGCCAAGGAGCTAGAGAGATGTTATTCATAGAACTTAACTCAGTGTCTGGAACACCAAAGGCATGCGATTAATGTTACAAAGACATTTATCTATAAATCTATAGATTTATTTCTACAATAATAATATTTAATAGATTAATGTAAACACTAATGTCAAAATAATAAAGAAATATAGTGGTGCCTCAGTCCACAACGTCAATTTGTTTTATGATTTTGGGAAAGATGGCTGCATTTGCGTTTATGCGAGGAAAACGACAAAGGTGGTGTTTGTCACCTGATGTGGAGTTTGGGTATGGAAGTGAAATCGTGCAAAACGCTTTGGTTTGGGACTGAATTGTCTCCAAATAGAAGTATTCATGGGCTGAGGCATTACTGCATATAGTAAAAATTATATATTTTAGTAAAAGCAAAAATATAATACATACTTCGAAACACATTATTAAGACTATTATAGTCTCTGGGCTGTGTGGTGTTTTCTGGCATGGAAATAGTCAAGGGCATTATTCTGCATATCAGCAGTGGTAAAGAAGGCACAGGCACATCACTGTGGGTGATCAGAGGACAAGGACAACGCCTTCATGGCTCCCTGATGTACCGGGAATCAACATTTTGATTTTGAGGTTTTGAGGAAGTTAAGAAAGTGCCTTGAAAGAAAAAGAATTTGTTGACATTATAGCCACACCAGTCTATCTATACCAGTAGAATATCAGTTGTGGATGCAACAACGAAAAATTTCCCAGAGAATTCTGAAAAACGAGGATTATCTTGGCAGTGGGAAGTGCTGCCTGTGGAGACTGAGAGTTAGAGCTCAGGTTTTCCTGCCACAAATTCTGTACTTATTCCTGAGTGCCAGCTAGTGTCTGTAGTTAGGGTTGTATGGTAACTCCTGAAAGACAGGTCCATATTCTAGTTCCTGGAACCTGTGAGAGTGACCTTATTGTGAAAGAGTCTCTGCAGGTATAATTAAGTTAAGCATCTTGACTTAAAATCATCCTAGATTATGGGGGCCTTAAATCTAATGACAATAAGCTTATTTTTATTTTTTAAAGAGAATCAAAAATAGTAAAAAACAAAAAAATAGTAAAAAACAAACAAAACATTAGAAACAATACAGAATTTCACTAAACAAAATGATAAGAATTCAGCAATGGTTGCTATATTGTACATTGTTGCATTCAAATGAGTTGCTCAGATTACCGGTCTAAACATACAAAATTGGTCAAAAATTATTAAAAAATTAAAACAAGAGAGAAAAAGGTTAAGCATTAATGGCTACTTTTGATAGAACACCGGAAATCAGCAGTACAATTATCCAAGCAGTCTTGGGTGTATACATATATACTTCTTCTTGCTTCCTTTTCTCCTTTCCTCAACTCTGTTGTTCCTTCGTCATAAGTAAATCTTGGAAACAACTCAAATGCCCATCAACTGAGGATTGGACAAAACCATGATATTTTTACACAGTAGAATATTGCTCAGCTATAAAAAGATAAACCTGAGACTTTTATAGGTACATGGATGATCTAGAGACCATACTTGTAAGTGAAATAAATCAGGTCTGTATGTGTAAACATTGTACTGTCTTCCTAATGTAAGAACTTGAAAGAGTAAATAAAATATGAAAGATACGATAGATACTGAGACAGAGAAATATGCTTGTAAGAGATAGCAGACACAGCCACGGGAAGAAAAGGAGGCAAAGTGGCACACTTTGGAGTAATAGAGTGATTGGCAAGGAACCAAAGGATCCTGACAGCAAGCAGAATCAAGAGAGTAAACAATGATTCTTTCCTAGATGTGTTGGAGGGATTGTGACTATGTGAGCACCTAGAGTTTGGGCTTCTGTCCTGTAGAACCCTGAATAAATAAATTTCTGTTGTTTTAAACTTCAGATTTGTGGTAATTTGTTATGGTAGCCTTAGGAGTCTACTGTAAAGATCATGGGAACCCAATATCGAGTTCATACTTATACCAAAGGGCCTGAGTGTCATGGACAAGTTCCATCAGTAGTTTAGTCCCCAAAGCCTCTTCCCCTTACCTATTGGCAAAGGGAGTTATGAAGGTTTGTATGAGATTAAGAAGAGAGGAAGCATATATTAAAGTGTAGTGTTGCAATATTTCAATTCCCCTAAGGTAAATATATTAATAAAATCACTTCTTTACATTGTCTCATAGAAAAGAGCATTAAAGAATTTGGCCTCAGAGAAAGAGCTGAATTGATAGTGGACAGAGGATCTGGCTGGTCCTGAAAGACCAACCATGAGCCTTGGAGGAGGGGCTTCGATCACGTGTCACTTGATTTGGATGCTGAGTTTAATGATGTGGACAAACAACCAACCAATCATTTTGGTAAAATAAAGCTTCAATTAAACTGCCCATGAGAGCTTAACTGAACCCCTAATAGGCAATACTTTGAGTGTCACACATTAGGCCAAGCAAATGCATCTAAGAAATTGGAACTTGGAACTTGGAATTTTCCCAGTTTCTGTCCTCTGTGTCTTTTTCCTTAGCCCACTTAAACTTCTATCCTGCCCTTCTATTATGAATTTACAGGGGACACTGAGATGGCAATTGAGACTGGGCATGGTGGCACATACCTGTAATCCCAGCTCTTGGGAAGCTGTAAACAGGCGGATCACTATGAGTCTGATCTAATAGTGAGACCCTGAACACCCTGTAGATCCTTCCCTAAAATACAAAAACAAAAACAAACAAAAAACCAATAAAAAACCCAAATTATTCAAAAGGATAATCAAAGAGATAATAAACCAGATCAGTAAGTCACTTAGTGAGTTTAAAGAAGCCATAAATAAAGAGTGATCCTAATAAACAAAGCAGTTGGCAAATCTATAAAAGACACTAGTAAAAGCTATAAAACAAAAGATTCAAAACATGAATGAAATAATTAGAAGCCACAAAAAAGTAACTAACAGAAATCTAGGAAAATTAAACATATTTAGTACAAAGTCTCAATACGCGGCTCAGATTGGGGTTTGGTTCAGGGCCCAGACCACCAGACCTAGGATTGTGAAGTCCATTTCGAGAAGACAATAAGACACCTGATCTTGCAGTAGACAGCCAAATTAGACAGAAACATTATAGGCAGTCAGATAGGCCAGGCCCTCAAGGGCAATATGGAAAACAACTTGAGTATACAGCTCTGCAAGAGACAGGCACCTCACCTGTGGGCCGGACCTTAAAACAAAAGAGTAAAGAAATACAGCTGCCCACCCACTCACTTAAAGTTAAGTATCAGGGATTGATATTCTAAATGAGTATCAATCACCCTAAAAGAGCCTAAACTAGTCAGAAATTCAACCCCAAAGCAAAGAACCCTTATTCCATATTCATTCCCGCTTGCTACATACCTTGCTTTCCAATTTGCTCCCAATTTAATCAATTTTACCTGAACAGTGATGATTGTAATCTCATTGGTTGGCCATAACTTTGTCCCACCTCATGACTACCTGAGCAATTTCCCCTAGTTTCATCTTAGGTCCTCTTTATCTCATGGTTTTGCCCTATAAGACTCCTAAAAAAAGACAATTTCCCAGGCAACCCACTAGGGTCCCCCTTCTGTTCCCCTCTTGGACAGAAGCTTTCTTTCCCAATAAATATTCCATTCTAAACCTCCGTCTTGTTCCTAAAATTCATTCTTAGGTTTTAGAGAACACGAAGTTGTCCAAGTGATTTTTAGGTCAAAAGATCAGTTTTTCTTCCTGCATCAATCTCAGATTGGGTCTAGATCCAGGTCCCATGGGGGTGCCGCTTGTGGGGTCAGGACTTACTCCCAGGAAACACCCTTTGATTGGACATAAGTCCTGAGCTTGGGAGACCTCTTTGCTTGGGGTTAGATATAGGACCTGGGCCTGGAAGAGCCCCTGCTCTAGGGTTCAGAGCTGGTCCTGATCCTGGACACAACAGGCCACTGGGCCTTGGGAAAGCTGTGCCTGTGCCAGTAGGATTTATCCCTCTTGGAAAAGAAGCCATGCCTGGGTCACGAGGACCAGCAGGGACAGGTGTTGGATTTTATGCCAATGGGCCTGGCGAAGATGGAAAAGATGGATTCCTTGGAAGTGGGGCCAGGTTTCTACCAAGAGAACCAGCTTCCATAAGGAAGGGATCCGAGGTCATGCCCAACTGGTGGCCTGCATTCAGAACAGGACCTCCGTGTGGTCCCAGGGAACCATCAAGCCATTGTTGAGGTGGCAGTGCTGCACGAGTTCAAGGAGTGAGCTGCTCTCTAGGGAAAATCCGGGGGTCTTTCGTACTTTCTTGGGAACATTGATGATAATGGGCTTGGGACAGGTTTTGAAAAGAATCTCGTCTTTGATGAGTGCTGTCACAAGACACTGGGTGGACTTAGTCTCCTGGCCAAGCTCATCACAGTCCTGGGGTGGACCTGAACTGTACTGCGGTACCAGGGATCACACTGCAGTCTCTGCTCTTGCCTAAGCTTGCCTAGACAGGTGCTTTAGTCCACTGAACTATATCACTGGCTCCCCCAGTCTTTTTCTTTAGGTGATTATTAGGATTTCAGACAAAGATCTCAGTATATATTCATGTCCTAATTACATATTGTGTTAAGTGCTTCAGTTTGTGTATATATATATATATATATATATATATATATATATATATATATATAAATAAATAAAATTAAACTGAAATAGGTTACTAGACAATTATAGTTCACAGTCACGGATGTATTTTGTTTTTGTCATTAGTAAGTATGGGTGAAGTTATCATTGCCTTGCCTCAAATATCTAGGTATATACAGTCATGAAAGTAACATGCAGTAGTCAGGAGAGGGAGGGGGAGATGGAAAAGTCACGGTAGAGGCCATGAGTGCCTTTGGTTAATCTTAGTATGAGCCATTCCTGAGCAGACTTGAATGAGGTACCAGCTCTACATTCTGGGAAAGTGTGCTGGGCATTTCTTGGACATTCTTGGTCTTCCTCTCAAATAAATTCAGCTCTATATTTTTTGCTGTTGTTGTTTTGTTTGTGAGAAGCATCAGAAAGGAAAAACTGCCATATATACACACCACTTCAAGGCTTCTTTTGAGAAACATTTATAATATTAAGAGAAAGTAGAGGGCTAGCCAGATAGCTCAGTGGAATAAAGTGCCTGCTTAGGCAGACTCAGGGGCCAGGGTTCCATACCCAGTGTGCCATGCCAGTCCAATCCCCTGGGCATGCTGGGATGGAGACTGAGACTGGGTGCTTGGGAGGCTGAAAACAGGAGGATCACTACTAGTCCGATCTACCTACTGAGATCCTGTAGACTCTGGAGACCTTGTACTAACTACATGAAACAAACAAACAAACAAACAAACAAAATACACGGAGTTTGATTGTTAAAAAAAAGAAAATTAAGATATTTATCTAATTAAGATTCACACTTTATTTTTTATTTTTTTTTTTAATTTTATTTTTTTAAATTTTATTTATTTCTTGTTTCACACTTTATTTTTGGATTCCTGAAATTTCTTATATATCACATAGGTGTGTGTACATGTGTCAGTGCACTTGGGTCAGGCTGCTGGGGAAGATCTCAGTGGACATTAATTTTTGTTGTTGTTGTAGTATTTTAGGGAAGGGTCTACAGGGTGTTCAGGGTCTCACTACTAGATTGGACTCATAGTGATCCACCTGTTTACAGCCTCCCAAGAGCTGGGATTACAGGCGCACATCATCACACCCAGTCTCCATTGCCATCTCAGCATGCCCCGGTGACAGAGCTGGTATGGTAGGCCTGGTGATCGAGCCCTCAGCCCCTGTGCCTGCTTGCAGGCACCGTGATCAACTGAGCTATTGGGCTGGCCCTTCCATTGATATTAGAATCTTACATTATGCCTGTATTTTATGAAATTCTGCAACTAAACTGTTCGTTATTGTATAATTAAAAAATAAACATAACAACATGATTGTTATCTGGGGCCACAAGTAACCCATCCTTTTGTGACCAGAATGGCAACTGAGAATGGTATTGAAATGTTTTTCCTTGGTTAAAAACTAAACAATAATTTCTTTAATGTGAGAGAACCCAAATAGGAATAATTTAAAGAGAACAAGAAAAGAGAGATAGAAAGCAATAGCAAGGTAAAGTCTGTGGAAATGAGAAAGGAAATTGGGTAAAAGACAAATGGAAGGAATGAAGGGTAGTAAAAATGATCAGAATGTGGTAGATGGAGGTGCCAATTCCCCAAGATGTAACTATTGTGAATGACAAATGTACACTGATAAAAAAATAAAACATAGATTAGAAATGAATAAGTGAATAAAGCACACATGCACGTGCGTGCGCACGCGCGCACACACACACACACACACACAAACACACACACTTCTAAGTCCATTTTGCATTGATAATCACCACTCAAGCATAATGACATATATCTTGTGATCAGCTCTTCAAAACTATGTGTCAGTGATGTTCTTTCACAGATATCCTGTGCATGAGTCTAGAGTGTTTTTAGAGCTAGACTTGATGGCTTTCCCAGAAATATTATTTGGAACATTTGTAAAGCAGTGAAAGGAATCTCTAACTTTCTCCTTGAGAGTGCATACACAGCCTGGTATGGCCTAGATCTAGAATGTCCCCCAAGAAGCCTATGTGTTTGAGGTGGGACTTTGGAAGGTGACTGAGTCATTGGGCTGCTGTACCCATTGGCGGATTAACTCACTGAAGAATTCAGAGCTGTCCTGTTGGGAGGCATAGCCTCCTAGGAAGAGGTGGGTCACTGGGCTTGGGACCCAGAAGGGTGTGTCTCCCTGGCTGCTGCTTGTGTCCTCTGTTTCCTGCTACCATGAGGTGAGCATCTTTCCTCCCCTAGACCTTTCTCCCATACTCTTCCTACTGTGGACTCTAAAACTGGTGAGCCAAAGCAGACCTCTCTTTCTTTGAGTTGTGAGTGCTGGAGATTGTGCCCAGCAATTGTAAAGTGACCAAGACAGAGCCCTACTAGAAGTGTAAGGTTTTGAATTAAAGTAGCAAGAAAGAACATCAAATTGTTCTGCTAGAAACTTGAGTTCTTTACTGAAGTCTAGTAAATGACCTGGGAAATGATAAATTATTGGTACAGTAGTGCTGTGTTTTCTTTTGTGATATTTGTTACCGCTCTTTAGTTCCCATACTCAGAAAAATAAAGTTCCATAAAACACAAATTATAATTTAAATCTGTGTAAAAAAGCAGCAAAGAACTCCTTTGTATTAGATGGACACATTAGAGAATTAGATTTTCACTTATGAATAACTTTTGCATGTGGTCCAAGCTTTAGGTGTGAAAAATCTTCTTATGTCTGAGTGGCACTAGGGTCTCCACTGTACAAGCACAATAGAACCTTCAATGGTTTATATCATTTGTGTTCCAAGTACCTAGCTAGAAATGATCAAGCTAGATTTCCATATAGGTCTCTGTATAAGTTATGCTATTTTAAAGGCAAGAAGAAAGGGTAGGGAAGAAAGAAATTTGGATGGAGATGCTGGAAAGATAAAAGAGAAGCATCAAAGTCTACTTTTAGTAGTTGCCTGTTGATATCGGAAGGAAGATGAATCACCAGTTTCTGTCTATGACAGCTTTTCTGAAATGAGAAAAAAGGGCCCCAGTAAATGCACACAGCCTGCTCCCATCATCCCTTTAATAACCTGTAATAATGTAGCAGGATATTTTTGTCACACCGAATCTGATTGATGGTCTTGGCTATAAGACATTACAAGTGTAAATTGACCGAACACCTAAACATACAAATTATTAAAAGGAGGGGGAGCAAGCCATTGGCCTCCTGGGGAAAGCAGGCAGGCTTTAGTTAAGATGATCCTATTTCCAAGTGCAATTTATAGTCTATTGACTTGTGGCAGTGTCTTTTTAGATGTGCGGAAATTGTCATACATTGCAAATGAGAAGCTATTTTGACATTGGAATCTCCGTGAGTGCTGGGGAGAAATGCTATCAGCTGCCTGGTCTGTTGAGGTTAAATGAAGTTGCATTGTTGCCTGCAGACAGGCATTCATTTCCTTTTCTTCCCCGGCCAGTCCTGTGTACAATTACTCTGATTAGGACGAGTAACAATGTGTTTCTGACACTCATTGTATTGACAGTATGCAGAATTTTCCACTTAAGTGGTGCCAGTCATTACTTAGCTGCTCAGATATTGTGACAGGGAAGATCCATGCCTGCCAGTCAAGTATATCAATGACAAAGAGGGCTTAGACCCTGGTCATATACCTCTAAATTAAAGCAGTCAAAGTCATTTCCACTGGAATATTATGAACCTCTTCTTAGGTGAGACTCTCATTGTCTCCCTTGAAAATTTCTGGGCTGAGTTTGCTTATCCTTTCTTCCCTTAACCCTTTTATATTTTTTGGATTATTCCCAGTTTTTCTTTTAGAAATATTTTGCAAGCTATCTCATGGATTAATGAAACAAACATAGATTGCCTACTGCCTTAGTCTCAGCAGACAGAACAGTCAAAATGACAAGATCTTGTCTCCCTTGAAGCTGGACAATGTTAGAACATGGTGGGATCCAGAAAGATCTGTCAAAGGAGAGAACATTTGAACATATCTTTGTGTTAAGGACAGTTTAGGGGGACTCCACACAGGTGGGCATAGTGAAGGTTCAAAGATGAAGAAACCTGGTGCCTTTCCCTCATGTTGCTTCTGGCTCAGTATTAAAGATAAAATACACATATAAGTTGATTAGTAATCCAGGCAAATGTGCTAATGTGCCACCAAAAAGAGTCTAGCAAAATCCTGCTGGAATTCGCCCTTCTCCATTCATCAGCCAAATCCTTAACTTCCTGTACCCACTTCCTGGGGGACAACTCCTGAAGATAACTCAGTGGCACAAGCACTTCAGTCCACTTGCCTGCTGTGTCAGCCATGATGCCAGCATTATCTCTGGCTCTGTGGATATGGGAAACATCAGGGACTATTTGGTGAAGACTATCACCTCTGAGTGACTAGTTTTCCTGCTGTGGGGTCACGGAAGATATCAAAGTGAACACACATGACTTGTCAACGTGGTGTCCCTGATGTTCAGCAACTCCTGTCCGGTGATCTCTGGAGGAAACACGCAGGTCAGCTGGACCAGCACATGTCATGGACGTGCCTGTATCTGTGCCAAGTGCTCCTTTCTCGGGACAGGCACTTTCTCAGTCCTCCTCAGTGATGGTGTGTGAAGGCTGTGACTGTTCCACCGACATGGGAAGCGTTCCAATGTGACTTCTTGCATTCTTTTTGCAAATCTAGAACAGTATCAGTGAGGACATGAAGCTTTGCCATAGATCCCACAATTGTTCTGAAATTACTCAGGACAGGGAGGCCTGTGAGAGTCCCGCTCTCTGTCCATTCCAGTGAGCAGCTTCCTGTTCAGTGTGGCAGAGGAGCCCAGCGTTTCATTCACCCTGCCAGGCGTGCGTGTGCATCACGCGTTGCACCATCCACAGTGTCCACCAGCCGCTCCCACTTCATGTTTATCTTCACAGAGCAGAGCCTCCCACCCATGCCTCTCAAGCATTGTGAACTTTCTTCCAGTTATTTGTATTTCAAAATATTGGAGCTTGAGGAAAACCTAAATAATGCAATTACTGTGTGTGCTGTACATACGCATTGCATTTGTAGTTATTAAAATAAAAGCTTTCTGCTTTAAGAAAACATAAATGCAAATATGCAAGACAGGCTAATTGAAGGGATGATTAAATTAAAAAACATTTTTTCCTTTCCAAAAGATTCAGGTCAAAGTTTCCTTAAATAGCCTTTCCAATTAAATATAGTTTTAATTTATTTTAAAAATTGTATTACGTAGAATATAATGCAATAGAATTCTATATTATATAATTGTGTATTATAACTACATACTGTATAATATATATTAATATGCTCTACTATATATTAACATATGTAATTTCTCTGAGTACTCTTGATCAGGTCTTTAGTAAAATGAAGTTCCTCTTTACATACTCTGAACAGCAAAATAGCAGTAGCCAATACGTTGGTCTAGAAGTCAATGATAAACAGCTTTTGTGTGTTTATGAAGAGATGGTTCCTTTAGAAAATTTTTAGATTAAGACTTAGAGGTGGCAGTCCTCATCTGTTTATCTGGAGGATATGACAAATGAAGTCCCAGGGAATCGAATCTGGCTTAGATTTGGTGACAGATAGTATTTTATTTTTTTGAGATGTACCAAATTATGTGGAAAAGTTTCCAGCTTAATCTTTCAAATGAGAATGTGCATCCCCCCGCCCCAACCCCATCACCTCTTACCTTAATTTACTAAAGATAACTTAATCTCTATCAACCACCTATATGTCTTGTGAGTCATATTGATCTCAGACATGTGATGCTGTCCTTGGTGAAGATAAAATTGGTTTAATGACCTCCTTTCCCCTCCCAGTATTTCTAACCATACTTAAGGATGCAGGGGATGCCACAGGCCTTTCGCCATCAGGAAAACATGTCTAGGTAGCTTACAATAAAGGACAAGTCTTCCAACAGCCTCATCGATAGCTTGATAGCCCTGGGCTAATGGAATCTTGTGACTTTCAGTTCTCATTGGTAAGAGATCCTTAGGTAGAGGCTGAGGAGTAGGGTGTTCTTTGTCCACACACACTTACTCTCAGAGTTCATGTGTGGAGCACAGTTCCAGGATGATGTCAAAACTGCTGCCCCTCTGGTTGGTACCTCTTTCCTTTAAATGGGAGGAAAAAAAAAAAACCCTCTTTTGTTTGTTGATCATATGTATTTGTCCTTTCTTCTCATTCATTTTCAGAAATAGAAGAGACCCTAGAAAATGTTTGCATTCCTAAGGGGGAAATGCTGGGACGTGCTCCAGATCTATTTCTTTAGAGATTTAAAAAACTTAAATCTTTAGCTTAGATTTTCCCTTAATAAGAAGGGTGATCTCAGTGGGAAAGCACTGTACATGCAGCTGTCAGTGGGCCATTGGCTGACAGCTCATGCCATCAGGAGGGAGCTAATGTTACCCACACTTTGCAGATGGGGACTAAGGAGTGGGAACAACAAATACCTGCTTCTATCTGGTAGCAATTCTAACCAAAAGGGACAACATTTAGCCTGGTCCGAGCTTGTGGCCTTGCAAAAAATGGCTCTATTGTTCAAAACTGGATCTCACAGCTCAATTGTGTAGCATTCTTGATACAAGATTTGGAATAACAAATATCATTTCTGTTTTCAAAAATATCTTTATCTGACAGAAAGTCACTTGTATTTACCCTTCAAGGGCCAAGGATTTTGGAGTTTGTCACTGACATACGTTTTCACAATGTATAATGACTTAGCCTCTTTTGGTCCATTTGGCGTGATGTATTTCTCTCTCAGTCCAGAAATAACAGTATGTGGATGCAGTGCTTCCAGTATTTGGAAGCGTGGCGGTGGATTTGACCGCTCAGGAGAAGATGTTCCCTATAGGTCACTAGAAAGACTCTTGAAAACGAGACAATGATGCAGACTTGCAAATTTTACCAAGGACCTGGGTTGTACACTGGGTACGTTTTTTTTTTTTTTTTTTTTTTTTTAATAAAAAGTCACAATTTTCTCTGCTGATTTTTCTAGAGTCCTGTTATTTTCTTTGTTTCTGACTAGAGTAGGTTCCCAAGGATGCTGGAAGTACCAAGTGGCTGTTTGAGTCATCACTTGGGTTAGGGACCACATGTTCCCTGTGATGCGCAGTTAGGCCTCCATCTAAAATGTTCTTAGGTAAAGAAGCTCCTGCACAGACTGGTTTGAGATGAATCGTGTAGAAATAGAAACATTTCATAACTGCTGTTCCTTGCTAAAGGGGCTGCCCATTCTGTTATTTCACCAAAGGAAGTCACTATTTGATAATATGTATTCTCTAGCAGCTACTAGACAGTAAATGTCAAATCAACAGCTAGTGAGCAAAAATCCTCTCAGATAAAAATGGATTTGGTATTAAAATATGGGTACCTTTTGGAAAGAAAAGCTTAATACTTCCAGGGAACGTGAAGGCCCGCGCTGCCTGCCCCTGGGGAAGCCCGGCTGCGGTCCAGTCGTCACCACTGGGTGTCGCTGCAGGCAGCCCGAGCGGTGTCCCGGCAAGGGAAGTCTTGCTAGGGAACGGCCGCCACCGAACAAGCCACAGGGAAGGAGCAAAAGAGCAAGAGCGTTTGATTATCTCGGTGCACACCAGCGCGCTGCATGTGAGGGAGGAAAAGGCCCCTGTGGAGAAAGGGCAGCAGGTGGCATCGCGTCTACGAAATGGCGTCAGGTGCTTTTCTCTTGAAATGAACCTGGAGGTTTGAACAATTCGGCTGGGGACTTGTAGAATGCGACGTCAAGCATACTGAGGTTTGGGCCCTGAAAGATAAAAAGAAAAAAGAAAAGAAAAAAACAATAAACAAAACCTACCTAGATTTCTAGCAGTACGATGTTAGTATTTTCCAGGATGCACACGGCCTGGGTGCTTTCTAGAAAGGTCATGCCATTTCACTCTCCGTGGGGAGCGAGCGTGTCCCTGCTCCTTCCTCACAGGATCAGCAGGCCACCTGGTAGGAATGCACAAGGGGGACTTGGGCCTCCACTTTTGCCTACAGCTGCTCTCAGCCTTGGCTGCACGGGAATCACTTATTCCACCTGATAATTTGCTGTATTTAAACTTTTTTACACCTAGACCCTCTCTCTGCATCTCCAGGATCCAACGCCCGCATTTTCGGGGGTGGGGTATGGCCCGCACTCTGGGGAGGCAGCTCCACGCCAATGCCAGGAGCCTGATCAGGGGGCTACCTTGATTGTGTCCTTCCTGAAGGAGAGGGTATCTTGTGCCTTCCTGAGCATGATTACCATTGCACGTGTATGACTGCAAGTTTGTTTCCAACTTTTTGTTGGTACAAATGATACAGAGAACATTTCATTTTGGGTTGTTAGACATTAGAGTAAAAACATTTCACCTGGTTTAAACATTCTATAAGGGTACATGGTATTCTGAGCCATAATTTTGGTAGATTTCTAAATATAGTTTTTATATTTTTGAAGGAATTTGATCCATATTTGTCTACTTATCTAAATAGAAAAGCAGCTCTATTTTATGCTAAATGGGAGTTACTTCCTTTCTTCTGATTGCTTGTAATACCAGCAGTATATAGTCCTAGTAAACGTAAAAAATGTATACTTGGTGCAGAGACAAGGAAGATAAGAGAATAGCTTGGGTTGGAGGATGGATTAAGGAGGATGAGAAACACCGGAGAACTGAGAGGCTTGCATCCCACAGAGTCAGGAGGAAAGTGAAGTTGTCTTCAAAGTTACTCTGCACGCTCCGTGGGGTGGTGTGGATCCGAGGTGTCTTATGTTGGCAGAAACTCCCCTGTCCTTCAGTAGTCCATTTCTTTGGCACCATGTGGAAATCTCCTTTCAGTCAGTCTATTCTCTGACCTGAAGACCACTAGAGATCTAAGTGGTGTCAGTGACAGGTATGGAGGGCCCGGGTTCCAGGGCTGGCATGGCATGTCGTACTGGGAATTGAACCCTGGTCCTTGTGCTTCCCAGGTAGACACTTAGATCACCGAGCTATCTTCTCATCCCCATTGTTATGAGAAAGAAAAGTTCTCTAAAGATCCACTGGGCTTGGAATTATATATATATATATATGTATATATATATATATATACATATATATACATATATATATATACACATATATATACACATATATATATATTTATTTATTTTATTATTATTATTATTATTTTCTTGTTTCGGAACTTTTGTTTGTTTATTTATTTATTTTTATGGCCGGCTCAGCCTGCACTGAGGGCAGGGCATGTGGTGCCGGGGATTGAACCGCGGTCCCTGCAGCCACCCAAGCTTTCCTAAGCAGGTGCTTTAGATCACTGAGCTATCCTGCCGGGCTCCGGGTTTGGAATTATAGTTGTCAGGAATAATGCCACTTGGTAAGTAAGAGCTGGCAGGAAGACTGAGAGTGTCTTGAGTTTGCCACTTTCTGGTACAGGAAGGAAAGAGGAGGGGATTGGAAGGGCCCATGGAACCAACAACCAAGAGCATCTGCCACCAAGTTCCAAACACATGTTGCAGTGGGAACGCTGTTTGATGCAATAGGAAAATTTCTATGGTGTTTTACGGAAAATGTTATTTTAATGAATTTAGCGTAATATTTTTTTGCTATGACAAATGTATTCTGAATTTCAAACTATTGATATAAAAATATACTTTCAGAATAAACTGCCTTTGAGTTAAGGGTTATCTATGATGTATGACTTTTTAATTTTTGTGTATCCATGTACTCAGCTTTGCCGCAGGCAGACTAGGCAGGGGCTGTCCTACTGAGCCGTATCCTCTGCTCTTGCATTTTTTTTTTTTAAAGATTAAAGTAAAATAATTCCCTATGTCTTTTTCAAAGAGTCTTTAATTTTTTTTTTTTTTTCATCTTTTTGAGGCGCTAAGCAGTTCAGATTGACCTTGAACTCAATAAGTAACCTAGGATGGCCTCAAACTCAGCATTGCTCCCGTCTCAGCCTTCCAAGGGCTAGGATTACAGGTGTGCACCACCATGCCCAGCTGAATTTTGTGGTCTTAATATAGAATATGTGTATTGATGAATTTTCTGTGAGTTAACAGGGATACATAGAAGAACTGTCTTAGGATAAAGACATAATAGTGTGTAGAAAATGTCATTTGAATTTCATGGTAAAGAGACATTTTTAAAATTATAAATTAAGAAAATTTATTGGCTGAGGGTGGTGGCACACATCCCAATACTAAGGAGGCTGAGGCAGGAGGATCACTACAAATTTCAGGCCAGCCTGTGCTACAGAATAAGTTCAAAATCAGCCTGCACTACACAGGGGGATCTTATCTCAAGAAAAAAAAGAAAGTTTATTAATGAATAAAATTGATTTAATGAATGAATAAATTCAGTGTTGTTTGACTTGGTAAATGGTGAAATTATTACAATCACTTTAACAAGATATACATATATATATATATATATATATATTTTTTTTTTTTTTTTTTTGAGACAGGGTCCTACTATACAGTTAAGGCTGCCCTTGAGCTCACTTTGTAGCTCAGTTTGTAGTTACAAACTTGCCATGATTCCTTCTGCCCCGGCTTCCTGAGTGCTGGGATTACAGGTGTGTACCACCATACCCTTCTTTTTGTGCAGTTTGCCATCACAGTGAGGTAAAAATCAGGCAAAACACACAATGGTGAAGAAATAGATTCTTTGCAACAGCCCGAATGAGATTCTTTGAGGAGAAAAACCATCATTTCAGTTTATAATTTCAGGATTACATGTCTAGGTCTACATTGAATGTCATTATTTTCTTCTGGATACCTCAGATAATATTACCATGCAGGATGAAACTTGTACTTGAGAGAACAGGTTGAATTTTTAGGCTTAGTAGTGTGAAAACTCAACATTTTTTAGTATAAATTCCAGTATTGCATAGGTGTTTTAAAACTAAAAATAGATGCATTCATTAAATTTTTTACCTATTCTATAAAATATATATATATATGTATATATATATATATATATATATATATATAATACTGAATTAATCATAATTGTCTCAATGGTCTTCCATCACTAAATATTTAGAGTTTCCTCATAAAATCTAAGAATTAGGTATGTTAGACTTCAAGCCTGTGTACATACTTTGGTTTCTGAAATACTGTAGTCATTCAACAAAAAAATACATCAAGCTTCTGCTTTGTGTCAGGCTCTGCGCTGGGCTATCTGGGGTATAAATTAGACCCAGCATGTGACTTCATTGTTTATAATCAGCTTGGAGACAGATTAACCCCACCTGGGAGTTAGAGGTTGTATATCCAGTCAGACATGCCCTGGGGCCCTGTGAGCTCACAGAGGTCTTGGGGTCAAGAACAGTTTTCTGGAAGACGTTGTATTTGGAAAAAGCCATGCAGAAATATGGTACTTTCTATGCAAAGGTTGAAGACTGTTGCACTGGATATTGGGTGAGATGGATATGTATGTATATATATATATATATATATATATATATATATATATATTTGGTACAGGGTCTCACTACACAGCTTGGACTCAGTAATCCTTCTGTTTTCAGCCTCCTCAGCACTGGGACTACAGGCATATGCCACTGCACCTGGTGTCAGTGTCCAGAGCAGCATGCCTGGGGGTGGGGACAGCACAACATATGGTATCAGGGATCAAACCCTGGTCCCTGTGCTTGCCTAAGCATGTGCTTAGTCTGCTGAGCTATCTCACCAGCCCAAGATGGTTCTAGAAGAGGAAACACTGCACAACAAGGTCTAGTGTTTATCGTATGCTCTTGCAATGAAGCAATTAATATTTCTTCTTTGTTTCACTGATTTTTCTTTGAAATGATAACAGAGAAATTTCTTGCTCTCCTTAGATATGGAGAGGAGTTCTGGGCCTTATGCTTTTTTATTTAAACACTTAGGATCCTGTCAGTCACTTTTATCACCAGAAATTCCTGTCACATGTTCCTGGTTTCTCAGCTTTAAAAGAGAAAGCTCATGGGAGCTGCATGCCTGGGTCCTCGGGGTGTCCCTTTCCACTTCTGCGAACCTTTCCTGGAGAAGCGGTGGCTTTTCCCCTTGATCATCTTGATTTTTCTCTTCTCAGTGCTTAGTTTACTTCTGATCACCTTAAATGAGTATTAAAAATCAATTAATTAATGATAATTGGTTCCTTTTTATTTTTTGGTGGTACCAGAGATTGAACTCAGCACCTTGCACTTGCCAGGCAAGCACTTATTCCACTGAGTTATCTCCCTGGCCCCAGTCTCTAAAAAGGACCATATTTTTTCTCCTCCCAAGCTTTATATATCTTAAATTTCAACTGAACAAAACAACAATTCTTTTTACAAACATGTTCATGTAATTAAATGCCTTACCCTTATCATGGTTGAATTTTGCTTTCTTCATTCTCTTTATGACTCAGTTTGAAACACTTAGTGAATTCTAATATTTTACAAGTGTGGCAGATCCCAGGAGAGAGGTACAATATCTTACTTACATCCTTCAGCCACCCTACCTACTTGGGCAATGAGATGTGAAAGGAATAAAAGACAGGAACAGACCCCATACACTTGGTATAGTGGTGACTCTCTTGAATTTTCGAGGAGGAACAAAGCATTTGAAGATATTATTTTCCTGAGTATTGAGATTGTGAAACATTTTATACAATCAGAATTTTAGAATTTAATTTCTGTAAAAGCCAAAGGGAAGAAAATTCACATTCAGTTATTCATGTTGTTAGCAATCATTAAAAGTGCTAGATGCTTTCGGAAGTAAATATAGAGGATCCACAATAATGGTTGAATGTGAGTCACGGAGTAAGCCAACCCCCAGGGATGTGATTAGCTTTTCCAAGAAAATGTAAAGAGGAGCCCAGCCCAGGAGAATACATTAACCAGTATTTAAAGTGCTGGGTGGGAGTAGGGGTGTACAGGACCCCAACAAAGAAGCAGAAACTGGCACACCAGCTTCAAAATGTCAGAAGCAAAAAGGAGAGGGAAGGGTGACATTCTGTCATTTTAAGAAAGAGCAAAGAAAACATTATGATAAATACATTAAGATGCTTGTTTGTCATACAAACATTGATACAATCCAATAAAAGCAAGTATCTTTTGAATAAGCTATGCTCAGATTATCTGACAGTTCTACTAAAAGAGCTATAGGAGACTCAGTTGCCCACACAACAGCTGTCTGAAGTGCATCTGATATTGAATAAACCAATACCAACTCATTAAGAGTTGACTGGAAATGTCTGTCACATGAGAAATGGAAATGATTTTCCTTTCTGGGCCATGTGAGGGGTGTGGAAAAGGGGTGAGCCTAAGGTTGTGTTTTTAGATTCTCAAGCTTGGCTGTGTAACGCCAGGTGGTGCCTGCTGTGGGGAAGGGTTTTCCTTTAGATGTCAGCTTGTCATGCTCAAGGGTCATCAGTTCTGGGTCGTGTGCGGACGTACTGCTACCTGGATCACATCTCTGGTACATGAGGTTCAGTAGTGTTGACAATCACCTGATTATACAGCCTGGGCATCTGTGACACAACTCAGTCACCTTTTGGGCCCATGACAGGTCAGCACTTCTCAGAAAATGCGTGGGCATTAGTCACTTGCAGAGCACTACATTAACCACTTAGAGTACAAAGGCCAGGTTTCACTGTCGAGCAGTTAGAATCGTAGGAGGGGAGGTTAAATGTTAGCATTCTTAAGAATCCTCCCAAGCTGTATACTATAAGATATATATCTATGTCATCTACTGAAGACTGCTACAAAGTGTTTGTGAGCAAACTGTGGGTAAATATTAAGCAGTTCTATGCAGCATGCCTGCCCAGACTGGGAAAAGACGACATGCCCATTACATTTGGCATCCTACGCTTCATGCACTGTCACACTGCATGGGCGGCAAATCAGCCCACAGAAGCTGTGGCTGTTAATATATTATTCCGGCTGGAATCAAGTGTTGGAGGAAGGAGGTCTCTGTGCTCCCCAAGAGGGTACAGCTGAGACTGGCTTCAGGAAAGCACGGAGAGAGTTGCTATTTTCCTCCAGGTGTTTGATGTGGCTGACGGGCCCTGTCTGAACTTCCTGGTCATTTGCCATTTCATTAGCTGCCAGGTTTTCAATTTCTGCCTCTTGGAAGTTACACCGCTTTGAACAAGTCCCCACAGTAATTGAATTTGCCACAGAAATAGAACATTGGAAAATTTCATTTTCTTCTTCCCTGCATGAAGGCAACAGGCAGGCTGGGGATACACATATTCCTGCCGGGCTGCCAGGCTCCTCTTCCCTGGCCTGGCTTCCCCTCCCTTCCCCCTGCATTTGCTAAGGTGCACACCCATCCTACTCCCAGCGCAGGTATACAGTCACACAAAAAGGCCTGCTTTCAAATCATCTCTGAGTGCATCAGCCTGTCACTTTGTAATTTTCTTCTAAATGCCTTCCACAAATAATGGTTTTCAAAATGAGCGTTAACAGGTTTGATTACATGAAATTGTCCTTTTAATTTACACCAGGATTCTATTGATCACAGAAGTGCAGATTAAAGTGTTCAATGAAGCCCGTGATGAGGTATTAACCAGCTAAGGGTCCTCCAGGGGCCGCCAGGGAGGCCAGGAATATGCTAGAAGTGTACAGTTATTTCCCCATAATGAAGTGGCACTATGCGAAGGCATGAATCGCTGGCAGGAAGAATAGATCGGAGATGATGAGCTCTTCAAAGTCATTTCTCCCTCACTCATTCAGCCTCATGCCCAGATCCTCTTGCGATTCTTCTGCATTACTTGTCATGAAATGCCAGGATTTACTTAGCCAGCTGATGCAATTTTTATGACCTTATTGCTTTTTCACCATGGTAATAGTTTTGAATCAATTTATCAATCCAGCAGTGCCATCAGACATATTGCCCTGAAGATCAAGTCCAGGTCATTCCATCAATTCACTGCTGTTTACGAAGATAGAGAAAAAAGCCAGACCGTGTGGGCTATCAACTTCAAATGGCTTAGTAAACATGCCTTGGCTGTTTTAACTGCTTCACTTCTGACTCTGGACCTCTGTGCTCCTGGACAAGACCACCCAACCTGCTTCCCCCATAGAAATGGTGGATGTGGCCCCAGATCCTGGAGAGGAAGAAGAACCTCTGGAGAGTTCCCAGTCAGAGTGGGTGACAGAACTTGGAGGGTAGCTCCGTCTTGTACCCAGCATTGACTGTGGTATGCTAACCAAATCCCAATGCCTTCATCTTACTAGCCAGGGAATGTGGTGATTCCAGCCAGGGGAAAGGAAGAGGAGAGGTGTGTTCCTTTAGTAATAGATTTTGCAGCAGGGTTGGGATTCCTAATCCAATCCATCTTCTCTTTACAGGGATTGCTGGTCAGTGATAATGGTTTCAAAAGATGAAAAACCTGTAAGTAATTTTTCATAGGATGAGGTGTCACCAAGGGCAGGGTGCACAGGGGAGCAGCACACTTATTGGAGATGATCTCTTAGGGAGAGAATGAACATCTCTTGCCCAGAGAGAAAGGGAAGGAGTGGGAGAAATGGCATGGTAGCCATTGGGTTAGATTGTTGGTGTTTGCAAGAATAAAACACTAAGTGTCTCTTGAAAATTCAGGGCAGTTATCCATTGGATGCAAAGATTCTTGAGTTATCAATATAGCCCTTGTACTTATGCATTGTGTCAAAAATTTGAAATTCTATGTTCCATATTCTAGTGATGAAATATTTGCAAAAAAGTGACAGTGACTCTAAATATTATTAAAAAGCATATTGTTCGTGAGGCCTTAATAAAGATTAAATGCATACTCTTGACTTTGTCCTTTTCTGGGAAGCTGCTACATTCAGTGTTTAAAATGAGATTTGTCAGATTCCAAGCTTATGTCGATTCTATAAAAGTTTAATGATCTACTTCCAGGTCTAGCAGCATTTAGGATTTATTTACAGTATTTATTATAAAATTTGTCCTAAATATACACATTCCCCAAAGGCTTCTGATCAGCAGCAGAAATATAAATGTACCAAAGTGAAATACAGCAGATGGTAAAATCTGTTTGCTAGGCATATTTTTGCTTTTTAATCTTTTAAAAAAAATTTTGCTTCTCTTTAGCATATACTGAAGGAGCAAAGAAAGGCCCTTCTATTGCTAGGGAATGTTTTGGGGGAGGCTTCTGAAGAGGTTTTCATTGTGTAGGTTTCCACTTCCAAAATTGGGACAGGCAACTAGGGGCCCCCAAATCAAACGGGGAGTGGGAAGGAAGGCTGGAGATCATCTAAGGCAGTTCTTTTATTTTGCAGATAAGGAAGCAGCAAGCGTCTGCTTGGAAGTTACAGCTGGTTGGTTGCATATGTTTTCTTAATTATAAAACTCCAACAACTTGGAACTCTGTGCAACTCAGCCTCTGTGTTAGAGATGCCTGAGAATCCTGCCTCAGAGTTCCTTGACTTCCTGAGCTGTAGCTCTGGATCCACTTCCATGCAGCAAACACAGTGCCTTCTCACTCAGCCACTGTTAAGCTGGCTGTGGAATGTTAGTGTGTCTCCAGGAGAACTGAGCTGCTTGTGTGAAGTGGGCTCCTTCATTCAGTGTGAGGCTCTTCTGTGAGTCTGCGGAGGATCAGGGGTCTGCACATTAAACAAGCACCAAATCTGATGCCAGTGTATGAGTTCCAGGGTTCTCGTGGCTTAAAATGCTGCCCTTGCCTTACATGATTGAGGTCAGGGGGTCAGATCTCTTTAAGCTGCAGCTATGTCTGTACAATGGGCCTGAGTACCTAACTCATAGGAGTGGAAATCTATAAATGCCAGGAAGCCTACTGAGAAGGCATTTCCTTAAAGCTCTGCGCCCATAGTTTAGGTTAATACACACAATAATGATGGGCCAATGAAAATCTTAATACCTGCACGTAAAATTATCACATGACCTAAAATCAATGGGGTTTTCAGTAAATAAGTATTCCTTTGTGGAGTGAAATGATTCAGTTTATCATAAAACAACTACTTTCTCCTCCTTAGTGGATTAGTGACTTTTTACTATATAAGAAATTTAATAAATGACATGCTTATGGGCTGGTGGGGTCCCAGTGGAGGGCTGGAGTGAGGATGCATAACTGATCTGTTAGGTTATGAATCACCCCTTTTCTTCCACCCCTCTGTCCACTCACTAGCACATTCCTCAAACCTGCACTGTCACTGGAACTCAACCCTCTTTCTTCTCAGCAATCCACAGAAAGCATCTCCATCTATCCCAGAGTATTTTGACTGCCTGACATTTGTGCAGCCCAGAGACAATAGTGCCATATCCGCTGATTGCAAGCAACAGTAAGCATTTGAATGAGACAGAGGTGACTGTGGTTGGAGTGGTTAGGAGACATCCTTTGGGGGTTGGTGAGGAGTGACTCGATCCCTGAGGCATCCACTCCTGAATTGTCATAGTGGTTCCAGGGGAACCAGGATCTTGTCCTGTGATCAGATAGCTAGGTTTATCCACAGGGCATGCAGAGAAAAGACTGCAAATGTGGCGTGGAGTTGGTCAGAAAATGCTGAACTGGAGGCAGAAGAAGAGTTACTATTGGAAAATCACATTCACTATAAAGTAAAGAAAAGCTTGAAGCCACAGGGATTGGTAAAGACTTTATGAAGAGAGTTGTATTAGGAATAGCATCATGAACCAACACGAAGCTCCCGTACAGCACAGGAAACAAACAAAATGAGATAAATCGCAGAAGGGGAAAAAAATTACCATTTACACCTCAGACGGAGGACTAATTTCTAGAATATATAAGGAAGTAAATATTTAGAGACTCGCTCAAATAAAAGGCCCAATCAAAAATGAGCAAGTGAAATGAATAGGCACTTCACAGGAGAAGTACCAATGGTCAATAAACACATGGAAAAAATGATCAGAAGTGCTGCCATTAGAGAAATATGAATTAAAACAACACTGAGATTACATCTCTCCAAAAAGAATACCCACCATCAAGAAATCAAATAATGACAGCTGCTGGAGGGAATGTGGGGGAATAAAGAGCCCTTGTACACAGTTGGTAGGAGTGTAAACTAGGATAATGACTGTGGAAATCAGTATGGAGCTTTCTCAAAACTGAAAACTGGGAATTTCATTTCTATGTAGCTTCCCCAAAGAGTTAAAAATACAATATCATAAAGCCAGGCGTGGTGGCAGACGCCTGTAATCCCAGCACTTGGGAGGCTGAGGCAGGAGGATTGGTGCGAGTTCGAGACCAGCCTGGGCTACAAAAGTGAGCTCAAGGCCAGTCTCAACTGCATAGCGAGACCCTGTCTCAAAAAAAAAAAAAAAAAGACAAAAAAAAATAATATAATGATCCATACATACCTGTATTTATAGCAGCACCACACATAATATCTACATCTTGGAAGTGGCCTATATGTTTATTAACAGATGAATGGAAAACAATGTGGTATTTACACACAACCTAGTCCTGTTCTAGCATAAGAAAGGATAAATTTGAGTCGCTTGTAGGAGAATGGGTGCTCTTTGAGACCATAATGGTAAATGAGTAAGTCATGTACACAAGCTTAAATATTCCAGGGTTTCTTTCATATGTGAAACTCTTAGTATAAAGTGTCAAATAAAAGGTAGACACTAAGAAGCAGGGAGATAGATCATTTTCAAATATGGAAGTGCTATGGTTTCTGTCTAGGTGTGCCCTCAAAGTCTCATGCAGTCATGGGGTGGCTTCTAGAGTCTGTGATTAATTCTTGATCCAATGCTGGGATTATGGGTGTGAGTGCTTCTGGCATTATGGGAGTGAGTGATACACCAGCCCTGGAGCAAATAATTTCACTGCAGTGTAAGGAGGGGAAAGAGGCTAGCTAGCAGCCACAGCTGCTGCTCCTCCCTTTGCTCTTTGCTGTTTTCTGCTGCCGTGATTTGCTGCCCTCTGCCATGTGCCATTCTGCTCTGGAGAGAGCTGAATGTGAACTGAAACCTCCACTAACTGTGAGCTAGATAAACCTTTCTTTCCTTAATTTTGGGTGTCAGATGTTTCATTGTAGCAGTGAGAAGAGAGTAATTGAGACAGAAGGGGACCAAGAGATAGAGGGTAGAGGGAGGTAGGGAGGAAAGCTGTATAAAAAGAATTAAGATGTATTGTATACATGTACAAACTCCCCATAGTGAGTATAATCATTGTGTATTACAGCAAATGTGGATTAATAAAAAAGTAGTGTTTTCTGAGGGAATGGCTATCAAATTGTGTTCAGTGAGACTCTTATATGACTTGTAAGCACTTCAGATGTTCTAAGTGGAATTTTATTTAAAATCTTTTGATTCATTACAAAACCTTTAACAAAGTATATACTTAAATTTGTCATCTGCTACATGGAAATATAATAAATAGCACTTGTTGACATGGTTTGTTAATTTCATTTGGGCCAGGAATAGAACTCATATTACTATTTTGTCTGCATTCTGAAAGCCATATGAATTTTCTGAGAAAATAAAAAGTTTATGTGCTTTGCAACCTCTTATCAGTGGGAATCAGAATATTTTTCTTTTTTTATTATTGTTATGGCTGGCTTAGCCTGCCCTGGGGGGTGGGGATGGCACAGCATGCAGTGCCAGGGATTGAACCGTGGTCCCTGTGGTTGCCTAAGCTTTCCTAAGCGGGCACTTTGGACCGCTGAACCACTGGCCCCCACAATGTTTATCAGTAACGTATAACAAATAAATTTAGATGCTGAATTTGATAAGTTCAAAGCTATCACTTGACTCCTCCAATTGTAACAGTTTGCAAAATTTATGCATTGCCCTACTTAGAACTTTCTTTTTTTTTTTTGTCTTTTTGAGACAGGGTCTCGCTATGCAGTTGAGGCTGGCCTTGAGCTCACTTTTGTAGCCCAGGCTGGCCTTGAACTCACACCAATCCTCCTGCCTCAGCCTCCCGAGTGCTGGGATTACAGGCGTGAGCCACCACGCCCGGCTGAACTTTCTATTTTATAGCGTGCTTAGTGTGGGAGTTGTCTATGAAAGAGCAAAATGAAATTCTGTGCTTAAAAAAATGGTGACAAAGTGGATGTATCTAGAACATATACTTATTAGTGAAATAAACCAGACCTATATATGTAAATATCATATAGTCTCCCTAGTGGAAGAACTCAAAAGAAGAAATTTTAAAAAAAGAATTATGAAATTAAGAGAAGTTGGCAGAACTTTTCTTTTCTTTCTTTTTTTTTTTTTTGTCTTTTTGAGACAGGGTCTCGCTATGCAGCTCAGGCTGGCCTTGAGCTCACTTTTGTAGCCCAGGCTGGTCTCGAACTCGCACCCATCCTCCTGCCTCAGCCTCCCGAGTGCTGGGATTACAGGCGTGCGCCACCACGCCCGGCCAGAACTTTTCAATAAGAGGCTTAGGTATTTTATTTACCCTTCCACTATCTTCCAGAGTGAGTTTAGATTGCATCCCCTGGTAACTACTGATGGTAGGCACTTTCCCACATGTCCCTTCATCATTTGTATCTTTTTTTGTGAAATAGTCTGCTAAAATATTTTGGTCATTTTTAAGCTGTGTTTTGTCTTATTGAATTATAGGGTGTTATCTTTTCATGTAACAATAAAAAACTTTATATGCTGTTAAAAATTAAACATAAGTAAAACATAAATAAATTGCTATGTTGTCAAAAAAAATGGTGATGAGACTATATTTGCTTCCATAGATTGAATGTTATATGCTATAACATAGTGACTCATGCATAATTAGCGGTAAAAATAGTGATTATTAATATTAATATAAATTTCAGCTATTAATAAAGTTATAATTGCTTAATAAAACCTGGTTATTATTAAAAAGTGTTGACAGCCAGAGTCTAAAGTTATATAGTCTCTACTCACCGAGTAGAGCTGGGGGTTACATGATAATTTATTGGGCATCGCCTTCCCTCTATCCCTCTCTGCCCTTGTGACCTCCAGGTCACATTTTCTGCCTGTAGAGCTTGTCTGTCAGCACCAGAAAGGGGACTAAGCACCTGCTTAGGCAATCGCAGGTCTGAGGTTTGGTCCCTGGCGCCACATGCTGTGCCAGCCCTACCCCTGGGCACACTTAGCTGGCCACCGAGTCTGGGGTGGGTGGTGTACTCCTGTAATTCCAGCATTGTGGAGGCTGTCTCACTATAGCCAATGCCATCATGACAGGGGTCTGTGCAAGAGGAGAGGTCTCATGGGGAGAGAGTAAGGCAGAGTTTGCAAAGTGTCAGTGTCACTCTTTTATATCAGCACACTCCTGAGGATACGAATTCACTGTGAGAGCAGCCCTATTTCCTTCTGAGGGCTGTGCATTTAAGGACATCACTACCTCCCTCTGGGCCCACCTTTTAATACTGTCACATGAGGGACCAAGCTTACAACCCATGGACCATTGAGTGACATATTGAAGCCATATCCAACTCATAGCCATCTTGTTTATTTTACTACAAAATATCAATCCTCAAGGGATGGGTCCAAATGGAATTGTTCACTGGGCAGATCTGAACAATATGAAGAAGCTTTAGAAAGTGATGTTGAAAGCAGTGAAGGTGTTTGAATTTTTGAAAGACAGTGACAAGAAGATTGGGCTTTGGGGTCAGTGAGATAGCTCAGTAGACTAAACACCTAATTAAGCAATTGCAGGGTTGGGGTTAGATCCCTGGCACCACATGCTATGCTAGCCCTCCTCCTCGGCATGCTGAGCTGGCCACTGAGTCTGGGGTGGGTGATCTACTCCTGTAACTCCAGCATTGTGCAGGCTGAACATAGGTGGATCACTATGAGTCTGAGCTGCATAGTGAGACCCTGCACCAAATACATAAAAAAGGAATATTGGGCTTTAGAGCACTCATACTGAGGAAGAACTGATCTCAGTGTTAGACATAAGACTGACCAGAGAGTCTTCCATTACTAGAAGCCACTCCTTAAAATCAGCAGCATTAGTAGGAAACACAAAGCAGAGGAAGCCTGAAGACTTAAACAGCCTCTGTATTATTTTACTCTACTTTTTTCATTATTATTTCCCATTCCCTTTCAACTTTATTGCCAAATATATTTCCTAAAACCATAACTAATCTTCAAATACAGTGGTACTTCAGTTTATGAACTTGTTTCCATGATTATGGTTGATTGGTCACGAACTGAATCAAATTTTCCCACAACATCAGTATTAAACCTACCCATTGAATTTGATTTAGTTTCCAACCAATTTTGTTTGCAACAGAATCACGGAAAGAATTAAGTTTATGATTCAAGGTTCCACTGTAAATTCAACAATAAACACAATACAAAAGTAATTTGCAAATAATTTAAACAAAATAATTACCTGTCCAAATATCAACAATATTAGCATTGCTAAAAATTCCAAGTCCATGTCTCCTCTGAAACTCAAGGCAAACTCCTGTTTGTGAACCCTTGTAAAAATAAACAAGTTACATATCCTCAAGTTATAATGTGAGAGTTAAAACTTTCCCATTTTAAAAGGGAGGAATATGGCCGGGAGTGGTGGCTCAGCCGGGAGTGGTGGCTCACGCCTGTAATCCCAGCACTTGGGAGGCTGAGGCAGGAGGATCGTTGTGAGTTCGAGACCAGCCTGGGCTACAAAAGTGAGCTCAAAGCTAGCTTGAATTGCACAGTGAGACCCTGTCTCAAAAAGCAAAAAAAAAAAAAAATAAATAAATAAATAAATAAATAAAAAATAAAAAAAAAATAAAAAAAAATAAAAGGGAGGAATATGGAGGTAAACTGAGTTGGATGAAGGCAAGATCAAGATCAAGTAGGGCCAATGTTAAATCTTATAGCTCTATGTCCAGCGTCCAGGGTACATGGTGGTGAGAGGACTTGAACAGCCTCACCCCTACTGCTTTATTGATTGAAGTCTATATGACTTCTCTCATGGGCTTCTTTTGCTCATGGTTTGTAACTTTCCTTGGCAGATGTTCCCTGTTCCTGGCATCTTCATCTTTTTGAAGTTCCACTGCGTGTATGGATTGGTTCTCACTGGTTCACACACTTACCTGACAAAGGATACTTGGCTGTTCTCCCAGGACTTCTTTTGAAATGTGTGTAGGAGTTTTCATGACTCCACAACTCTTTCATTGTGCATGCCATAAGACTAGTATCAGGTAATGACAACAATATCTGTCTTCAGCGCAACTAATAGCCAGTTCCCTTTGGGCCATGGATGCAGAAGACTCTGAGTGCCTGGATGGCTGAGCACAGCAAAGTTAATCCTAGTGAACTACTGCATATCTCTTTTATGAACATGGGTTCCAATGACTCTCTTTTCAAATAAAATATTGACACTTTTGAAACCTGGAGCCTGCACTGGTGTTATCTTGTTGATTTTAGAGATGCCGTCAAGTCATCATTCTTTTTATCTTTGTATAAAGTACCTGAATTCTTTTTAATGGTGCTAATCTCTTCAGCAACCATGTTTCCTTTGGTCCCAACATTAAAATGATTCTTTTGGAGCCAATATTTAAACACATTTTCTCTTCTTTTCTCTCTGATTCTCACTATAAATTTGGCTAAAAGCATCCAGCAGTACCCATGCAATAGTCTGAATGTTGGGTTACCTTGAATCTCCTCTTCTAGATCAGTTAGTCCACAATCTTTAAACTTAGCTTCCCAAAATGTTTATGAACACAGACAAAGTATAGATAAATGCTCTGCCACAGTGTAACACACATGGCCTTTAGTCAAATTGCCATTGAAGTCCTTGTTTCTAACTAAAATCTCATAAGCCTGGACTTACTCTTTGCATTCCTGTTAGTATTCTGATCTCTGTGCCCCAACTGTAGGCACTCATAAGGCTTTGTTTACAGCACTTTAGACTTTCTCTAGTCTGTGATTCCAAACTCCCCTGAAAACCCATTCTAAAGGCCTCTGAACCATGTGGTCAGGTATAGTTCCAACAATAACCTCACTTCTGTGCTATAAACTTTCTGTATTCATCAGGGCCAATTACCTAACACCTAGAATTTAAAAGTGGAAATGGTTCATTTAATTCATGGTTTCAGAGCTCTCAATCATTGGTTATCTGGCTCTAAGGCAGTATTATCTTGATAGAAGGGTGTATAGCAAAATGGCTTAGTTTATGGCAGGGTAACAGCACCAGAAAGAGGGTGTGGACCACATGCAGTATCCTTGTATAGTCGCTCCCATGACACACCGAGATACATGTATAACTGCATTTTACCAAACCTCTAAGTGACACCCCAACCAATCAACTTGACAGTTGAACTTAACCCTGTGACTCCATTTGTGGGGTTATTGTGTGATTATTGTGGTGTTCATGTCATGCGGTACTTTTGGTTTCCTTTTTTAAAATTAGAAAATTTATTTATTTATTTATTTATTTATTTATTTTGCACAAGGTCTTTCTATGCAACTTGGACTCATGGTAATCCCCCTGTCTCAGCCTACTCAGGGTTGAGATTACAGATGTGCACTACCATGTCTAGTTTTGGGACCAGCACAGAGTGCATGTGGTACCAGGAATCAAATCTGAGTCCCTGTGCTTGCCAGGCAGGCATTTGGGCCAAGGAACTATCTCCTCAGCTCTCGGTGTCCTTTCAATATTCTTTTTTAAGATAATCTATTTTTATTTAATATTTTTATTGTTTAAATTTCAATATTCTTATAAGTATAGGAATTCCTGTTTTATAATTTAAATCTTCACCTCTAGTCATCTTTATTTCACATTACTCATTTAAATTAATAACAAAAGCTCGAATCTATACGTGCCATTGAAAATATACAAAAGAATGAAAACTGTTAAGAGATCTAGAATGAATCTGAGAAATAAGAAAAGGAAAAGCAAGGTAGATTTGCAGAATATCATATTTCCTAGATTAAAGACCCTGTGCTCCATTTCTTTTGAGTGTTGTCATTTTCTGAACCTCTCACATTACATGGACCCTGCCTTGGATAGCTAATGGCTCAATACCAGGCATCTGGAAATTGTCACAGAATGGACATGCACATCTGCCACAGGCTTTAAACAATATGATATATACAGGGAGCTTCATGGAAATACACATTTAAGAAAGAATCTTTCAAGGTGGGGGGGGTCTAAAGATAGCAACACTATGAGCTTACATTTATGGAAGGCAGAGATTCCTTAGTATCCTTGAAAGACTGGTTCTAGGATTTCCTGCAGGTGCCATACTCTAATGATGTCCAAGTCCTTTATATGAAATAGAATTTGCATATTAGCCATGTATACCATCTCATATACCTTATTGTCTTGGATTTCTTGTAATGCCCAGTACCATGTGAATAGTTGATGCTATATCTATTATTTAGGATTAATAACAATAAAAACATTTGTACATCTTCAGTACTGATGCAATTTTTTTCAAGTACTTTTTGGCTGCAGTTCACTGAGTTTGTGTTTAGGGACACAAGAATACAGACAATGGACTGTACTTACTATGTGCTAGGTATGAGGCCACCTTTTTTAGAAATGTTTTTTATGAGCTAATTGTTAATCTCATTTTGTAGGAAGGAAAGCAGAAATCAGACAGCAGTAAGTAGGCAGAGGCAGAACTTCAATTTGCTTCTGGCAGATTTCAAAGTTGATAACTTCGACTGTTCTGAAAACCATCCACAGGGAAGTTAAAAGGCACAAAAAGCATTTATGGATAACCAAAGGATCATAAAATTGATTGTTTATTGTTATTAAATTTCAACCAGGCATGAGATACTGGCTTACTGAGAAAGCTTACATCTGCAAAGAGTAGAGTATTTTTTCTTGGATTAGTATGGCTTTTCACTATGGTGAATTCAAAAGTAATAGATTTTCTAACTTCAGCACTTGCAATTTGGCTGCAGGATATGAATGGTCCTTCTTGGACTACAAGCTCAACAGCTGTTCACATTTATGTAGTAGATTAAAATTTATATTTAAGAATAGAGGCTCATAAAGAAGGAATATGGAACAATGACAACTGCAAAAGACGGATAATTGTATTCATGAAAAATGAACTGTTGAACGATACATTATTTTTTTTTAAAGCAAGACGTGTTGCTGCATCAAAATGGTTTCCCTAATTAATTGTGCCTAATACTAAAAGAACAAGATCACCATACCAAAAGTTGTTGAATAAAGCAAAAATGTGTGCAAGATATACTTTGATGCTACTTACAACAAGGAAGGGTTATGTACTGGTCAACATAACATCATTATTTCTGAGTTAGAGGTATTCTGGCTGAAAATGGACAGTGGTTGTAACAACCTAATACGATTGTTGCATAAAATATACTGTGTTAGAGAGAAAAACCAAACCCATATTGCTTCAAGGTAGTAAATGAAGTCACTTTAGCAAGGGATTTCTGGCTAGAAATTCAGAAGAAAGAGATTATGTGCCTCAGTTTTACCTACAAACAAATTGATACATGTGTATTGATTCTGGGCTTACAAAAGACATGCACATACATTCTGGGTCTAGCAAATGTCTCCTCTGTCATATGAAAAAGTTAAGGTAGCCAAAGGCAGAGGAAGTAAACCACTTAGATTTTCTGCCACCAATTCTCTTTACCTTTGCTTCTTTCTGGAGAAATGTAGGGACCATTCTGAATCAAATGTAGAGTTGGATGTATTGTGATTGTTGTACATGGGGACAGGTTGGAAGGTAGGCAAAAACTATTGAACTACTTACCAGTTCATTTTTCATGAGTACCATTATCCACTTTTATAGTTGTTATTGTTCCACATTCTTGCTTTATGAACCATGGTGTTTTAAATACAGATTTCTAATTTCTTGTATAAATATATAGGCAAGAGACACTAGCCCATGCTTTTAGAGTTAAGAAAGGATAGTGACATATGGATGCTTAAGGAAAGTTAAAAATTCATATCCTCTTACAACAATGGTTGTAAAAGAATTTCTAAAAAAATTCTTGACAGGAGGTCAAGTTCTGGTACATTAATTGTTTCTATTTTGTTCTTTCTCTTCCAATGTCTTTGATATCCCTGGAATAACTTAATGTTCCTTGTAGTTTTTACTTTCAACAGTTGTCACACTAATCTAGTGTTTAGTCAAGGACTAGATTTGATACGTTTTCTCATTTAGTTGTTCTCAAAAAGATTAGCCAAGAGGTATCTATTTATGCCTAGTATAGGCATGGGGCTTTCCTAGGGATTCAGTAAACTTTCTTCTCTCAAGGATTTATAATCTAGAGAAGATAAGACTAATGTATAAGGAACTATAAAGTGATATTTAAGTAGTGAACTATATACATGCTGAGCTTAACGTCCAGATAGACTAGAGTATATCTAGAAACTTGTGCAGTACTCAGAGGTGGGAAAAAGGAGGGAAGAATATCCCACGTAAGAGGAATATGAGGCCAATTCTGTGAGTTGGAATGAACATTTTACACATACAGGACAGTGAAGAACTGATTGGAAGATAAGGTATTGCATAAAATGGGAAATAAAGAACAACTAGGTTATAATCAAACTTGAATCCTGAGAAGGGAAATTTGATTAAAGAGAAGAGAGATCCATTACCACAGATGAATATATGGGGCAGAGGAAGTACATTGGCTAGTGGGCCTGATATGGCATTTTTTTATGACATCTGTAACTGGGAATGGCATGGGAATGCTTTGGGCTTAGAGTGGGTTGTTGGGGGAAGCACTCTTTGGGGCAAGGGCATCTTAAGGGGCTGCCACAATATCCAGGTGGCAAATCTAGTGAAGCTAGGAAGGGAGAGGGGACATCAACCTAATGGGTTTGTCAAAAGCAAATAGGATAAGACACCACAATAGGCAAAGAAGAGAGAGAGAGAAAACAAGAGAGAAATAGTAGAAATTGAAGTACTAAGACTAGTGGAGGATATTTAATCTTAATCAATGTTAAATTTTATGCTGAGTTTTAGAAAATATGTAACTCAGGGTCTTCTGTGAATGCCTTCTCTAAAAAGCTTTTCTAACATTTTACTTAATCAGATCCTCAACAGAATGATTGATTAAAAAACCTTCCTATTTTACTTCTCATTATTCTTTTAGTATGACTCTTTTATAAAACATAAGATCAAGAGTTTGTCTTCTTTTGTAATGTGCGTGCTTGGTATACAGCATGTAGTAAGCACTTGTAGTTCAAATGCTGCTAACTGCAGGTAAAAAAATACAGTGAAAGATTTTGTAAAATTCTTGAAAAATGGTAATTCAGGCTCTCAAACACTTTAATGAAGAGGTAACCGTTGACATTTTTGTTACAAAATTGGTATAAACTTTAATTTCTTCTTGTGTGGAACCCCAAAACTTCTTTTTTGCTCTGATTGTGGCCATTGGAAATGGCAAATTGCGGCTGGACAAATAGCTCAGAGTAGCGCAGGGGCTGGTGTTTCTATCCCTGGGTGTGGCAGCATGCACCTGTAATCCCAGCTTTTGGGAGGCTGTAAACAGCCAGATCACTACAAATGTGTTCTAGTAGTGAGATGCTGAACACCCTGTAGACCCTTCCCAAAAATACAGACACACAAAAAGGCAAATGGACTAATTCCTTTTATTTATTTAAACATTTATTTTGGTGGTGACACCATGCTTTCTTCTTTTAGGTGCAATATTCTTCATTCTTTTTCTCATTAACTTTATTGAAAATCAATAATTATATAGCATATTAAAAATTATAGACAAATATTGAAGTGTGAGAGATATAAGATGTAGACAAAGTAAATTTTACAGAAATATTTCTGAAATGAATATATAGCATGAAATTAATATACTGCACATTGTAAATAAATTATTTACAAACTTAAATGAATATAACAATAAAAATTGTCTAAAATAAAAATGAAGAAGAAAGAATTTACAGATCAGTCATATAATTGTTCACTCTGTACCAAAATCAAGAGACTTATATTCATATAATTAGAATTCTCAAGTTAGAAAGGGGTAGGTAATAAATATTTAAAGATTTTAAATTTCTAAATTTAGTTGAAATTATGGCACCACATTTCCAAGAAAAATGAACCTTTTGCACAAGACATATGAATAAAATCATACCAAAATACACAAAAATGAAAATTTCCAAAACCAATTGTGAAGAAAAAAATAATTAAAGCCTATACATTAAAAAATTGCAGTGGAGGAACAAAATTAAATAGCATCTTATTCCACATTAGAAAAAAAGAAAGAAAGGCAGGGGCAGGGAGATAGCTCCATGGCATAAATGCCTGACTGGCAAGTGCAAAGTCATGAGTTCAAACCTTGGTCCTGAAAAAAAGAAAGAAAGAAAGAAAGAAAGAAAGAAAGTAAAAAGAAAAAGAACAAGTGAGTGAGAAACTAGACTAATTCAAAGTACTGAGAAAGAGAAAATAAATCTGTCCTCATTGAATTTTATACTTAGCAAACATACCTTTGAAAACTAAAAGTAAAATATTTTCCAGTTATACAAACTCAAAATATTCTAATATAGAATGCAGCATATAGAAAATAACAAAGACTATCATCCAGAAGGCAAGAGAAGTTACCGTATGGCCCTGGATAAAGAATAAAGAGGTCTCAAAAAGGATGATTATGCAGGACTATGTAAAATAGAATTATATTAGATGAGCCCATTTAAAAGGTCATTGAAGATATCTACAAAACAGTATCGGTCTTACGTCAGGTTGTACACATATTTTTTCGCACGCGCGTGTGTGTGTGTGTATGTGTGTAAAAGACAAGGAAGGAGTAATATAAAGTCAACGGAAAATGGAAATACACTTTTTAAAAGTTTCTAATTCTAGGAGAAAATATGATACCATGTCTCATAAGTAGATTATAAGTAAAAAATAACATGTAAATCATAAAATAAAAAATAATATTCAGAAAATTAATTAATTAAAAATTAAATATTTCAAAACAATATTACAAAATTAAATTGTGAGTCAAACTAAGAGGCCATAATGTTGTGTATCATATGTACAAATTTATGATCAACTCAGAGTACATAATATTTGAATAGCATTCAATATATTTAATATATTCATAATATATTTAATACATACACAAAATATCAACTAAGAGAAAGTTTTCATGATAGTAAAGAATTACTAAGAATAAACATAACATAAAAGCTAGAATAGCAAACATATGACCAGCACATTTAACAGCTTGGGGTTAGGATATCCAACAAAATTCTAATATGCTGTGGACATGGACAGTGCCCATGACACTTACTGGTGGCCAGGTGTCACTTGTGGGGCTGAGTTACTGCTATTTCCTTGATATCCACCCTGTAGTCTCATACAGAATCATAACCCATAGAGTGTAGGAGAAGTCCATTTGTAGAATATGCAGATGGAAACATTTTGCTGCTTTATGCAAAAGAATAATCAAAAGACTGCTGTTTTATAGCTTTTTCTCCTGTGTTTAATTGTTAGCCTTATTTGGTGGGTTCTTTCCATTCTTATTCATGGAGTTGTTGTGCTTGTTTTGATCCCTCTCTAGAATATCTGTGTAGGGTTGGCTTTGACAACAAATTCTTTAGTTGCTCTTTGTTCTGAAAGTATTTTATTTCTCCATTAAACTTGAAAGAGCGTTTTGCAGGGTATATCAGTCTGGCTTGGAATTTGTTTCCTTGAAAGACTTGTAGTACTTTGCTCC
>PVJA010007717.1:40996-67445 GCA_004027025.1 Myocastor coypus
TTTTTTTTTTTTTTTTTTTTTTTTTTTTTTTTTTTTTTTTTTTTTTTTTTTTTTTTTTTTTTTTTTTTTTTTTTTTTTTTTTTTTTTTTTTTTTTTTTTTTTTTTTTTTTTTTTTTTTTTTATAACAGCTTTTAGTATACCATTCCTGTGCTGAATTTCTGGAATCTTGATTGTTATTTATCTGGGTGTGGTTTTAATTGGGTTGATGTTATTTGGAGTTCTATATGCTTTGGTTACCTGGATGTCAGATTGTTTTCCCATATTTGGGAAGCTGTCTGCTATTGATTCTGTCCATATTTTTTTTATATCATTTGTATTGACTGTTTCTTTCTCATTGATGCCTATTAGTCTCATGCTGTTCACCTTTGCATCATCTTGCAGATGTTGAATTATCTTTTCCTGCATCTCTGTTGTTTTTAAGAAATCTTTTCTTTTAAATAGCTGCAATGGTGTCTTCAGGGTCTGAACATGTATTTTCACTTTTATTCAAATAGTTTTGCCAGCTTGAAATTGAGGTTTTAATTTCCTGTATAGCGCTTTGAATCTGCTTTATGCATTTTATCTCTCTCTTGTATTGCTTATTCAAGGATTCCATAATTTTTCTGTTTCTCTCTCTTTTTTTTTTTTATCAGTGTCTTCTTTAGAAGCACTTAGTACTGCTTTTATTACAGGTATTATTTCTTTTTTTTTTACTTCAGAAATTATTTCTGATCTGATATCCTCTATATCTTTAAGCAGTTGTTTCTTTACTTTAGATGCCATTATTTCAGAGATTTCACGTGGGTGGTTTCCAATTTCTTCTATGCTATTATCTCCTGCACTTGTTCTGGGTGGGCTCGGAGCATGAGAGGGCATTTTGCTCCTTCTCTTTGTCATTTTGTATGGTCCTGCCTTCTGACCTTTGGTGTAGAGCTTTGGTAGCGTTCTTACCTTAGCACCAGATTTGGATCTACCAAATTCAAACTCATCTATGTGGGTGTGGCTTGCATCTGGTTGCTGAGCTCCACTTCATCCTGCCGCAGCCCTTGGAGGTGAACCTTCTGTGCTACTCTGTCATGATGTTCTGCTACCGGATCAGCTGGGTGGGTCTTGCCTCTATCCTCTCTGCAGGGAGTTCTGCCACAGGGTTCCACACTGGGCCTGTCTGATGGATGAAATTCCACTGGCACAGTGCTAGTCTTGGGTGCTGGGTTATTCTTGATTCTTGCAGTTCTTCATGCTTACTGGTTTTGAAATTTCAATCACCCTGCTTATAAATTCTGAAGAGATTATAACTTCACTTAAGGGTGGCAGTGTTAAAAATTACTTCTGGTCTGATTTTCAACAGTAAAAATAATCAACAGAACCATAAACCTTTTAATGAACACATTGTTTTTCTATTTAATGCAGTCTACTTCTTTGACACTTTTTGTTAACTCATATTGAACTTACAGTCAATAAAACTTTGAACTCTTTCTTATGTGTTAAGATGTGTACAAAGTTTAAAACTAGTAGAAAGGCAGTTTCTTTCTACTAGTTTCCAAATTAGATTGCACCTAGTAATTCTGCTTATTATTTTAGCAAGAAATAGTAATTTTTAATCTTAAATTCTCTCATTCAGCATCCTACATATTCTCTTTCACCTCTGACTCCAAGCCTTTGAAAATTGTTGGTGAAAATATTAAATATGACAATATTGAGACTTGTGTTTGTTTTGTTTACCATTCTGTATCTGATAGCTATCACAATGTTTGGTAAGTTCTGGACTTTTAGTAAATACTTTTGAATAAATGGGTGAATATATAAACAAATGTCAGGTGCTTCCATCTTGTGGACCATAATCAACACTTTTAGGATGCTGCCTTTCTGCTAGCTTTAAACTTTGTGCACACATAATGGCCAGTGTTTCTTGGAAATATTGCATGAAGTATTTTTTCAATTGTTTTGGTAATAAATGTTTCAAGAAACACTGGTTTCAGGAAATAGACAAAAAAGGGAGCAACGGGTGAAAAGTATCTTGGAGATTGCTTATTAAATTCTGTGAAGAACTGCAACACTCATTATCTTGTTAAAGGTTCCAAGAAAGCTTAATAAATAAACATATAACAAAGTTTAACTTTGCTCATGTCAAAACCTCAGCTCATTTAAAATGTATCATCTTTTGTTCTTTCAGTAGTTAGAGTATGTATACGGTTAGTATACCATGGGAAAGATTTTGGAAGACTTTAATGTATAAACTCTTCATAACTAAAATGAAAATGGTGTTTGGCTGAAATAGTTTGCTATTCATAAATTCAAATTGATGCTCAACAATCTCTGCTTTCCTCTTTGTGTATTCCCAAATTGATGTCTCAAAGAAGCGAATGTGTTTTAAAATTTGACTAGAGCTGGGGACTGAGCCATGGTGTAGTTTTTGCCTAGGATTTACAGGGCCACTGGGCTTGATCCTCAACACCAAACACACACACACACACACACACACACACACAAATTGAATGGAAGCCCAGACTTGGAGTTTCAACTATGGCTATGCATTAGAATTAGTTACAAGAAGTTTAAAAAATTTTAGACACTTGACAATTCATCCTTAATGTTCATGAATGGATAGAGGCAAGTTGGACCAGGGGTATACTGAGACACTGATATCTGTACTTGCATTTTGTTGCTCTTTCTTTGGGGTAAGCTGAGATTCTATTCTTTCCTAGTCACCCAACACTATTTCTTTTCCTTCACAGCTCCTTAGAGACCTCTAGCAAAGACCAGCAGAAGCCTGAACACATTTGGAATGAAACTCTGTTGGCCTTTTCATTTGTCTTGGCCTTTAATCCTCCCCTCTCCACGTCGTTCTACCCTCTGCAATAAATTCTTCAACTTGACAGAGAAAATAAAAGTAAAATAAAAATGGAATAACGTTACTTTCTCTTTGTTATCTGTCAACATTACCACGTTGATCTTCAGAAACATAATGAACTAAACAACCTCTTCATTTGTGACATTCTTTGCAATCCTCAGTACCAATGAGCTTCAGCACTCTTGAGTTATTATACATTCTTCTCAAATATTCTCAAGTGCTTATCCCTCCTCCATTTTATATATGTACACAGATGCAATGATTTTCAGAATGAAATTTTATATTGGTATCATAAAAGAAACACAAGCATGTTTTATGTACCTCACACCACTAGAAAGTATTTGCTCACTCGTTGCTTATTCATCCATTATAGTGGGATCGTGTTCCACATCTTGTACAGAATGAACAGAAGAAAGAAACTAGAAAGGGAAAATGAATCATAGAAACAGTGGTCAGCCTACACTCACATATATGCTTTCTTGCCTTCCTTCCTCGCTGAAACAGTTGGGCTTAGACTTCATCCACTGTTGTATTCCAGAGCCCTCACTGTGCTTAATACTGTGCTTGTTCAGTAGGTGTTGAATGGGTGGAAGAGGAAAAGATGGCCGCTCCTTCTACATCTTATTTTCTGATGAAATATGGCTCTGGGCATATTAGCAGGTTGGAGCCAGGAAATCTGTGGGAGAAAAAGCGCTCTTTAAGCATCCTCAGCAAAAATGCAAACGGATGTTCTCAGTGCTCTAGCTGCAGATAATGTGAGGGGCAGGAAGTATATTGTATTTTTTTTTTTTTATTATTTTTAGTTCCAGCTGGAGCTGGCAGCACAAAGACTTCCAGAAAATAATTTTGCAATTTGTAAACTGAAGGAATGTGACATGGAAACAAATGAGGAAGAATAAATATGGAACTGTACAGTATGCTTTCGTAGTCATTTTTGGGGAAATAACTACACTGTGGAAAGGATACATAAGGGAATAAAACTATTAATCTTTCTCCACACAAGATAATTCAAGTCCAGAACTATTCTGTACATTAAGCTTCAAAATGTTCTCACCACAGCTCTTTGAGTTTTTTGTTCATTTATGTGAGTTTTCATCCTGGCTTATTCATGAACTCAGATGGTGTAGTTACCTTCCATAAAGGATCATGACCTGATTACGTCACCAGAAATAAATTAAATTTGTAGTTAGCTTGGAATAAAAACACACAGTACTTTCCTAACTGAATGCATACAGTAATGTTAACACAAAAACATGAAATCTTGAGAATTATTATTTATAAAATATACATTTACACTTCATTTAGTTTATTGCAAATCTGGGGACCTGAGTATTTTGGGGAGTTATCTTAAGCCCAAGCATTTTAAGTTCTGTTAATAGAGCTCCTTGGGCTGGGGAGATAGCTCAGTGGAATAAGTGCTTGCATGGCAAGTATAAGATCCTGAGTTTGATCCCTGGTATGAGAGAGAGAAAGAGAAAGAGACAGAGAGAGAGAGAGAGAGAGAGAGAGAGAGAGAGAGAGAGAGAGAGAGAGAGAGAGAGAGAGAGAATTTAGGCTCTGCAGGGAGGCACGATGCTTATTGTTTGTAGTGTCAGGCTCTGTAGGGCTGGGCCCCTGCCACACCTACCAGTATTCATGATTTCCTAGTGGTTGGTGCACAGAAGAACTCAGGAAATGTTTGTTTGCTGAGGGGATAGAGGTTCTTCAGGGTTTGTGTACCACAGTGCACTTTTGCTTGGTATTTGGGATCTCATGTTTCGGGCCCCTCTAGACCTCTAAATTGAATGAAGCCCAGGTTATATTTCTGATCAACAGTTGTCTTAGTCACCTCTGTTTGCTGTAACAAAACACTGAATGGTGGTGACTTAAACAGCAAACATTTGCTTCTCACAGCTCTGGATATCAGAATGGCCAAAATCAAGGCCCTGCCTTGGCAAGGTCTGGCTTCCAAGTTCCTAAGTGGTTGTCTTCTCATGGTGTCCTCAGATGGTGGAGAGATGCCTGCTGTTGTGGGACTCTTATAAGGATAGGAACTCCATCTGCGAGGGCTTCTGCCTCATGCCTTCACCCAGTCCCAGTTATCTACCAGAGGTACTGCTTCCCAACATGACAGCGTGGGGTTTAGCATTTGCATTTGGGTGGGGGACATAGTGTTCTGTCCATAACACTAAGTCTTAGTCCACTTGATGTTACTGTGATAAGATATCAGAGGCTGTGATTTATGACAAACAACACTTTATTTCATACTGTTCTCGGGGCTGGGAATCCAAAGCCAAGTATCCTACATCTGGGTGGCACCTTGGTGTTGTACCATCCTGTGGTGTGAGAGGGCAAGTAGGGTGACTTCCTGGGCCTCCTAACAAGGTCATCTGGTGACAGCTCATGCACCTTGCAATGTCAACATTAACCCATTCATGAGGCTCCCTCAACACTGCTGCAAGGGGATTCTGCTCTTGGTGGAGGACCTCAGCGGGACACATGCACACCATGGTAACAGGTGAGGTCTGGGACCTTCCTGCATTTCAGCTTCTTCCTGAGGGTACTGTGACCCCTGGGTCCAAGAATGAACCATGCCCTTTGAGAATTAATGGTACATTCTAGAGGTAGCCCTAGATGACTCAGAAGCTACAGTATGCTCCTGGGTATGCCCTTTTCCCATTATGGACTTCCCGTACACTCTCCTTTTGGTTCTGTCCCTGGAAATGCTTTACACGGCTCCTGCCCTCCACAAAGGCAGGCAAAACATGTTCTCCTGTCCTTTTCCCTGGACTCAGGGTATTCCAGTGAGCTTTCTTTCTTGCCCTCACATCTCTGGAGTGACACCTCCACGCCTCTGTCTGTCTTTGCCTTTCTAATTTCGTCTTCCCCAGGCTCTACATTTCCCCTCTGCTTCATTCTACTTCTTCCTCTGCCAGCTGCTCCCCCCCACCCCCGTCTTTTTGCAACCCGTCATCTCCTGTGCAATTCCCTGTGAGTGGCTGGAGCTCCCACAAAAGCATATTGACTTGTGCCTTAATAACCTTCTAGTATACCTTTGGTAGTTTTACAAGAGATTATATGTTTCCTTTTTAAAATAATGTTTCTATGTTTCATCTATCTTAAAAGCAACTTGTGAATTCACATTCACCTTTATCCCTCTACAGATGTGATGGGTGTTCTGGGATCAGCTAGCTCCTCTCCATGCATCTGTATTATTTTAGGAAAGAAACAATTCATTGCACTTATTCTGAAGAGTCATGTGAGGAAGAATCTCTTTGAAGTAGATAATCCAGTTTTTTTTTTTTAATAGCTCTACAGGTTATGGAATAATATCTGCTGAGTCTCAGTACAATTTTCTGAGATCTAATTAATCTTCTAAATTAGTGTCTAGAATGTTTTATGTGTGGGCAGGAGAGAAGAGACGATGGAAATCTTGGTCGGCCCTGGGATTTATGGGGGTATGAGATACAGGGAGTTTATTACTGCTGCCACTGCTATGGGGAGGATGCTTTCAGAAGCAGGATTTCTGGCCAAAAGCTACATCAGAGACACTGGAAAATATGCTTCTTTATTTTGTTTCTTGATTCTTCAGTCCAAATGAATTCAAATTAATTGGATTTTTATTGATTTTATTCATTTGGCTTACTAGGGTCATCAGAAAGGGATCATTTTTACTTTTATCTTCATTTTGAGATGTGTCTCTAGGCCACTTGTAAAATAAAAGGCACCGAATTAGTGGTGTTCAAGATCTCATTCTAAAGGCTTGAGTAGTGAGCAGGGATTTGGAGGAAAGTGGCAGCTAGGGTGAAGGTATGTGCGTGCTACTGTTTCCTTTTTCAGACTTCAAAGGATGCTGGGGTGGGGAAGGATGCCCTGGGGACTCATTTAGCCTTGTGCATTTTCTTCTCTTAAAATATGTGTGAATAATTCTGATGCCTTAGTCTTACCCCAAATGGCTTAGACTATCCCTACCTACCTTCTTTCTCTCATCCTTATTGAAACCTACTTGGAAAAAGTAGGTACTTGGAAAAAGTAAATGAAAAATGGCCCCATTTGATGTTTTAAAGTCTAATGGACTGATAGCGAGTGACTATTAGGTGGGTGTTGAGGAGCAGAGCAGGTCAGGTGCATGGGGAGAGTCCAGGAAAGGTCTCTGGAGCTCTGGGAAGGTGGGGCAAAGATGGTAGCTGTTGGCAGGAGAGGAGCAGGTGCAGGGCAACCCAGGCCATAGGATCCATGCAGAGTTTTCCACAGGGTGACATGACACAAACGAGGGGCCCGTGTGGCTCAGCACACATGTGTGCAGAAGACAGGGAGAGCGTGGGTCAGGAGGCAATACAGACCTTCTGCACTGACAACATTCTCCACCTTGTGGTTTAGAGTAAACCAGATGGGACTAGGACTACAGGTAAGGTGGCCCACAGTGATAGGGCCAGTCAAGGCTTTTCACATGGTGCCATTCATCTCCATGACCATCTTGTTGGGATTTCAGGAATCTATCATAGGCTCTGCCTTGGTTGGGGTTCTGAGCGCATGATTTGTGCAGATGTTAGGAAGTGTTTCCTGGAAGACCATCCACTGTGGGATTGGGAAGTGGGACCAGGACATGGCAGAGCTCCAGCAAGAAAGTGACAGTGAGCACAGTTTCTCAGAATGCAATAGATTTGGCCCTCTGATGCCACACCCCTATACTCCCAAGGGACCCAATCAGGGAAAAGAAGCTGTGGTATCTACACCTGTGGTGCCTCATGAGATGAATCACCCTCCAGGAGATAATGGACCAATGTTTGGTGCTGATTTCTAGTTTTCACACTGGGGACAGGTCAGGGTGCCACTGAATATCTGGCAAATCCTACCACACTTGTGACAGCTTCCTCCTCCTCCTGGATCCCAAGACACAGGCCCATGGCCCAAGTGTCAGCAGTGCTGAGGTCAAGGAACACCTGTAAGTGAGTGAGTAAGGGCTGTTGGCAGGACATAGCATAGACTTCTCTGGGTGAGCACAGTGGCTTGGGGAGCTGTGGGAGTGAAAACCATTCTGGACAGTGTGAGCATCGAATTATGAAGACACCAAGGAGCATGGGCAGATGTCTCATGACCTCACCACTCCCTTCTGCACTTATCTCTATTTTTCCAACTTCACAACCTTCCCTGTTGCAGCAGGTATCTGGGTTAGTAGCTCCGGGGATTGCAAAGACTCCCCTGCTCTTTTTCATTCTGTGCCTGGTACTGTTCCATGAGGCTGGACACCTGACTTGAGCCATCTACCTCAACACCAAGGTGAAATGCTCTTTGTCATTCTCCTTTTGACTTAAAATAATGAGCTGCACTTGTGCTCATCTTTTGTTCTGAGGCCAGGCCACTTCTAGAAGTATCCTAAGTTGGTACTCAGGAGCTTTTAAGGTCATTTAAATTCCTAATGAAAAGTCACTCAAGGCCATAGTACAAAATAAATACATTGTTATTGATCATGCAATAAGGTATTAGGCTAATTGAATAAGGCTTCTCCCTGAGATGCACTTAATTTACCAATATTGTCATTTCTCAGCCGTCATGGATCCTGCTGGGCTTACACGGTCCTAGAGTGGGTGTCTCTGATTTGCCGTCCTCTGTAAACTCAGGGTGTCCAGCATCTTCCTTGCCTGACATGAACTTCTTCCTATCAGCAAAGGACAGTGACAAGTGAGGATTCATTACTCTTGAAATGACCCTTTCTACAATATCCACTTTTTATCTCCTTAATCAGCAAAGTGGTTCTCAGAAGACTGGCAGGTTCACTGCCTGGAGTCACATTTATTACCAAGACACAAGCTGAATAATTGTGTATTTACCAACTTCAATTTAACCTCACAACTTGCCTGTCTCCCACGACAAGGTGAGTGGTGAGACCAAATTGCTCTTCTGCCTGTAGCTCATCAATAACTATTCATTCACCAACAGAAAGACTATTCTCATGGTCGGTCTGGGATACAAGAACTTATATACTTATATATTTTATTGTATGGATTTTGTCTTCAAACATGTTGGGCGCTTTGGTGAACTCTTGATGCCTTAACCAAAAATATAGTAAGAAAAGGCAGCCTTCCCGCCACCCTAAAATGCATTTCAGTGTGCAGAGAAGGGATTTATTTATTCCTTGTCAGAGAGCAGAAGGCTAACTGTACACTGTAGGTCAGTATTTCATTTGTCTCACAAAGAAGGACGTAATTATTATGTATCACAACATGTACTAATAAAAAAGAAACTATAGTAAAAACTCAATAAAAGTATTAAAAATGTGTATGCTGTTTGATTTAGCAATTCCTAAAGAAATAACAGAAAAATACAAAGTATACATATAGGTAGAATTATTGCAGCATTACTTGCAATTTGACAAATACTCAACAACTGATACATTCATTAATATATGATCATCATAAACACACAATAAAATTAACTGTGTGGGCTAAAAGGATAAAGTAAGTATATGGATATTGACATGGAGACATGCCTATGTTATAGTGAATGAAAGACGAGTGTTTCAAAAAGATAAGGATCTGTGTGTTTTGAAAAAATGGAATCCACTACAAGCTGCAAATAAAAAAGAGCAAGCTGCAAAAGAATATGTGGCGTATGCTTCACTACTGTAAATGTAAGATATAAATATATCTCTGTCTTGTTTGTGTGTCCCTGTTTTAACAAATGTGGAAAAATCCTTTAAGATTTGACACCAATTATTTTCTTTTGGTCTTTTGAAAAGACCAAAAGAAACATAATCACTGATATGTCTGTCTATAGAAAATCAGGTATCAAATATACAAGTTAAGTGTCAGGGTTTTACTTAGAGGAACAGAATAGATATAATATAAGGAATGAATATTAACACAAAATATGCAATCTATAAGGAATTATAAGATTGGCTTACAATAGTGAGCCACAGAGTCAGATGAGGAAGCGCGCACAGGGTGTCTGTACACTCTGGACTGAAGAATTCAATCCTGAGGCCTGGACTTCACTGCAGCACTCCGTGTAAGTCTCTGTCGGCTGATGGGTCTGCGATGGAAGACTGAATTGTCTGTAATGGACGCTGAAGAGTCTGAGACGGATGGCAAAAGATCCAAGCTGGAGGCCGAAGAGTCTGCGCTGCAAGCCAGATGATGAAGTCCAGTGTGAATGCGAAGACTGAAGCTTCTCCAACGAATGGAAGTGTTGACTCCTTCAGCCCTTTAAAAAGTCTTTTTGTGCTCAGTCATTCTGACATGGGTCCATTGCACCCTAGGGTGGAACCAATCATATGCCAGGATGGGCCCTTGATCCCACTCTAGGGAGAAAGCCAATCATATCCTAGGCAGGCCCTGGTCACACTCCAGGGAGGAACCAACTGTACCCTAGAGTGGGGCTCCCACCAACGGGAACCAGGCCGCTGAGTCATTCAGCCAAGTTGACACATTGTATCAACCAGTACAGTTGGTTTTTACTGGAATTCTGTTGAACATATATAAATTATTAAGATATACTGAGGTTAGTACAGGAGTTTAATGAATATGCTGAATTCTGTGGTGGTTTCCTGTTTAGGTCTAGGAACCAGGTATTGAGGTTTCCAAGGTGGATCATGTATGCTGAGCATGGTGAGATAGTAACAGCTAATGCCTCCCTAGGGTTGGCCATGAGTACTGGCCCCTGTACTTACTTACCTGTTATCCGTGCTCCTCTGAAGTTCTTACAGCTAAGAAAACAGACACAATCAGATTATCTGGCTGACCTAGTAGGAGAGCCAGGAACTAAGCTAGCACAATCTGGCTTACATGTACCTGAATGATACACTACATGGTAGCAAAAGCCAAGGCAAAGCTCTACATGGTGCAATGCCTCATCAGCAGAGCAGACCAGGGCACCACCTTGTCCTCTAACAGCACTGAGACAACCAGTGTAAAGGCCCTGTTAAGAACTCCTGGTGTCAAAGGACAATGTGCAAAAATAACCAACACTGTCACTTATCTTTCCTTACATGTGGTTTTAGGAAAACAGAATTCTTGTATTTGTACTGGTGGAGGCAGAGTCTTTGGCAGGATAAGGGGATTACAATTTAGGAAGACTTAGGATACAGCCTTCTGAAAAGAGGAGCTGTATCGGGAGGACTCTATCACTGCCCCTAATCAGTATTCTTCTCATCAACAGTAACTCAAGACCAGCAGAGACATTTTCTCTTTTATGATTTAGATCAGCATCAAAGTCTTAAATGATGCATGAAATTTTGCAGGCAGCCCCCTAGATTTAAATGTTAGATTAACTGCAAAGAAGGGAGCCTTTACCTCTCCAAGGACGGAGAGGACGGGCCAGGCTATGGAGTCTTCATTTTTCTGGTTTGGAAGGGCAGCACAAGTAGACCTCTGAAAAGGCTTTCATAGTTCCCCACTGTAATAGAATTTCTGTAACTCTAACTCTTGTGGAGGCAGATTATACCAAACATCACTTTCCTCTAAGTTTCTGTTCTAAGCCATCAGGAAGATTTAATAAAAGCTCATAGTTGGTTATGTGAACTGAATTGATAATACATACTTAAAGAGTTTTTCTCTTATTAACCTTATGGTCATCACCAACATCAAAGAATATTATCTGGGTGTTTATTTTGTACTCCATCCAATATGGGTATTTGTAAATTTTATTAATCTTTCAGGGAATATGGTTAATGGATTTTGGTAGAAACAAAGAGCAAGAAGGTTAAAAAAACAAATGACAATATGTATAGCATTCTGAAGGATTGTTTGACAATTTGGCGCCTACTATGGACTGATTGTACTTCCTAATGCCCGGATGTTTATGTGTTGAAGCCCTAAACCCTGATATTGAACCTTAGTACCGAACACAGACCTGTGGGAAATAATTGGGAATAAATGAAGTCATGAAGCATTCCAGCCACAAGGAACAGTGCCTCCTGCTTCTTTGTCTGAGTGTACCCACTAAGGGAAGGCCACATAGGCACTCAGTGTGAAAGTGACCATTTGTAACTTCAGGAAGAGCCCTCACCATAACCCACCATGATCACACTGGATCCTTAGACTTAGTCTCCAGCACTGTGAGAAATAAGGTCTTTTTTTTTAAAAAAAATATTTATTTATTTATTTAGCATGTATTTGATTGTTACAGGGTCTCACTATGCAGCTTGGACTAGTGGTGATCCTCCTGCGTTCAGCCTCCCCAGCACGGGGATTATAGGCATGCTGCACTATGCCTGGACTCTGGCTGGCTCAGCCTGCCCTAGAGGTGGTGGTGGTGGGGCTTGCACTGCATGGGGTACTGATGATTGAGCCATGGTCCCCACACTTGTCTAAGCAGACACTTTAGTCCACTGAGCTATCTCATCAGCCCCACTGAGCTATCTCATCAGCCCCAGGTTTTCTTTTTAAAGCCACCTAATAGATGGCATTTTTAAATGGTGGTCTGAGCTGGGTAAAATAGTTTGGCTGTGTTTCTGACTATCAAATGAGCTTTTAACCAAATTCTCCTGAATACACTAAAAAGGCCTTATTTTCTATCCTGAGAGAGTTGTTTGAAAATCAGTACTGTCTGTACTGAAGGTGTCAGGATGATTATGGATCTTTGACCCAGGGCACAAAGGCTCAGATAGCCCTTAGGGCACTTGTTGCTGACTTTGGCACATGCTGAGATCTATGTTCAGCCACCAAGTCTGCATTTTTGCCTGCATGTTACCTTAAATATCTTAATTCATCTTAATTGTTTCAGTTTGCCTGTATATATGTAGTGACATATATGGTCTAAAGAAGTCTACCTTTGGTTGTCTAGAAGGTAGGAACTTGTTTTTAATAAAAATTTAGCAACAATGAAAATTGTCCAGAGATTTTTATATATTTGTTTATTTTGTTGTTTGATAAGGAATAACCAAAGAACTTTGTTTTCCTCGGGTTTAAAGAGGTTAAAATATACTTGGGGAAGATAAAAGCGAATCAGAAGAGATTTAATAAAAAACACACACAAATAAAACAACACAAATAAATAAACTAAAATACTTGATTCTTTTGGAAGAAATAATAAAATGGATAAACATTTTTAAGAATGTTGAAGTATAAAAAATTCAAGCAGGAATATATAACCTGATGAACAGGAGAAGAAACACAAATATGGATGCAGGAATATTTGAAGATGCAAGCAAATGTTCTGTGTCAACCAATTTGAGAATCTAGACATTTACCAGCAAGATATGAAACATTAAAGTTGACTTAAGAAGTAAACACTTGAATTGCCTAATCAGTGTAGCACATGCTGACAACTAAGCACAAAGCTATCCTTGTGAAGGTACCATGGGATAAGGCATTCTAGCTGCACTTTATCTAACCTTAATGCATAGGCGGACCTGTGTAATTTAATTTATTTGAAGTTAAATGAAAGATTGATAAGCCTATTGAAATGTATAAAGCCAATAACTTTCCAAGTATTGCATCAAAATCTGATATAAGCAGTACGAAAGCTGACTAGACCAATCTTGTAAAAATATAGAAGAGAAAAATCTAAATACAATGTAAATAAATATAATTTTGTATGATTAATTTCTAAAATGTAAGGCTGGATAAATATAAGACAAGTCTAACATGTAGCATTCATCAGTATATTCAGAGAAACTTTTGATGTAAGTAGTTACTGATGGATATTTGGTAGCATTAAGCAATAATTCTCAATAAAAACACTAAGGAAATACAAACAATAGAAAGTATGTTAATATAACCAGGATTGTTTACTTTTAAAAAGCACATTTGTAAACACTATGCCTTTTCTATTAAAGTAAATAACTGGGCAGAGATGCTATTTCTTTTACACAATTTATAGACAATAAATAAAATAGATTAACTGGCTTTGGTAATATGGATATATACTCAGAAATGTAAGAAGCTCTAGGAAAATAATTTACTTGAATTAATAATTAGAAACACTTTATAGGAAAAAAATTACAGTATCTTTTCTTTGTGCCAAAAATTAGGAGAAATTAAATGAAGAAAATACTTTATTTGCCTTAATAAAACAACAAAATACAGAGAAATATTTAACAAATAGGGCCAGGACCTTTACCAAGTAGACCATAAGGAAATTTTTTTTTTTTTTTTTTTTTTTTTGAGACAGGGTCTCACTGTGCAGTTCAGGCTGGCTTTGAGCTCACGTTTGTAGCCCAGGCTGGTCTCGAACTCACAACGATCCTCCTGCCTCAGCCTCCCGAGTGCTGGGATTACAGGCGTGAGCCACCACGCCCGGCTGACCATAAGGAAATTGTATTAGGTTTCTCTAGCAGAAAAGAATCAATAGGAAAATGGTTTACAGCCCTCAGAAGGCTGAGGCAGGAGAATCACAATGAATCTGAGGCCAGCAAGGCAACATAATGAGTTCCTGACCAGCCTGGACTACAAATTGAAACCCTGTCCTTAAAAAAAAAAAAAAAAAAAAAAAAAAAGAACAACAAACAAAACCCCCCCTTTAAAATGAAGCAAAACAAAACACCATATAAAGAACCCAATTCAATAGCAGAATAAGCAAATGACCTGATTTCTAATGGCTAAATCTTGGAAACAGCCTAGATATCCATCGATGAATGAATTTTATAAAGAAATGTGATTTTTATATGCCATAGAGTACTACTCTGCCATAAAAAGTATAAGCTTGAGATATTTTTAGGTAAATGGCTACACCTTGAGATCATATTTTAAATGAAATGAGTCAGACATATGTATTTACATATTGTATTATTTCTCTTGTAGAAGAAACCTAAAAGGTAATAAAAAGGACCAAAGTGGAGAATAGATATTGGGAAGGAGGAAGGAAATGTTCAAATTTGAAGGGGAAAAGGGAGGGGTGAGAGGAGAGGGAAGAAAGAGAGAGAGAGAGAAAAGAGAATAGAAGGAAAAGTTGGAAACAAAGCTTTTGTAAATAAAAAGGGAAGAGGATTGAAGAAGGGGAGAAGAATGAGAAGAAAAAAAAGCTTGAGAGAGATCACGTACAGGTACAAATTCCCTATGGTGAATGTGATCATTATGTATATTAAAAGTGTACCAATAAAATTAATTTTAAAAACTACAAAATTGTGCAAAGAACCTAAACAGACATTCCTTAAAAGAAGACTGGCTTGGTTAATTTTCACCCATTGCTGAGACAAAACACCTGGTACCCAAATTTAAGGAAGAAAAGGTTATTTAGCTGACAGTTTGAAGATGTTTCAGTCTATGCTCAGCTGGCTCCCAGGCAGAATGGCACGTGGCAGAGAGCAGCAGTTCATGGCCACAGAAAACAGTAAAGAGAAAAGGGAAGGACAGCAGCTGTGGCTTCTAGCAAGCTTCTCTCCCCTCCTTATACTGTAAACAAGCTCCCCTAGGGCTGGGAGTGTAGAACTCACACAATGTTCATGCTGTCCTCCTACACAGGATGAGGATGTTTACAGCTAAGAACCCTGGCTCTCTGCTGAGTCACTTAATTAAACTTCTAAACTTCTCAATTGAACACAACGCATCACCGGTACAGAGACACAGAAGGATAACTTCTCCTATTTACTTGGTTGGCTCTTACCAAAAAGATCCAAGGTAAGAGGCTGTGGGAAAGACGGGGAGAGGAAAAGGAAGGCCTATAGCCAGGGGGAAGGTAATTGGCACCAGTGCTATAGAAAACAGAATGTTGGCTCCTCAGAAACTTAAAAATAGGACTGTTGTGAGATTTAGGGACACTTGTGTGTCTGTATCTTCAGGAAATGGAATTAGTACCTCAAGGAAATATTTACGTTCATTGCTGCAGCAGTCACTATATAGTTATGGCGGGAAAAATCTAAGCTCCACAAATAAATGGATAAAGAAAATGTGACACATATACACATGGACACACACAAACACAAATTGTACTCATAGTTAAAAGAAGGAAATTTGCTAAGATAGTAGATGCGACATATTCTTGCCATGCATGCATGTACTTTGTGATTTATTTGTGTTGTTAATTAGCTTGTTTGGAAGAGTTTCAGGTTGCTCACTGATTTTAGTAAAAAATTTTTTACAACTAATATTTCATTGGGATAACTTAGTCATACTGACCCTCTCCTATTTCTGTTGTTTTAGGTTTCCAAGAGATTTTTATTTCCTTCCTACATTTATTTACTTACTTTTTTATGTGTTTGGTACAGAGTCTCATTATGCAGCTCAGACTCATAGTGATCCCTCTGTTTCAGCCTCCTCAGCCCTGGAATTGCAGGCATGTGCCACCATGCCTAGGGGTAGAGCCATCATGCCTAGGGGTAGAGCCAGTGCAGCATGTGGCGCAAGGATGGAACCTCCTCCTCTGTACTTGCCTAAGCCGGTGCTTAGTCTATTGAGCTACCTTTTTAGCCCTTGTTCCTACATCTAAACACAGTTCTATTATATTTGTTCGTGTTATGAGTCCAGAACAATGTGATAAACAAATTTCTATGGTACATATATCTAATAAATAAGCTATCTACAAAACAAGTCTTTCAAAGAAGAAAGTGTGAAGCTAATTTTTACTTGAAGATGTGATTCTATTGTTACTAAGAAATCAATAACAGAAAATATGTTTTTGGCCAGCTAAGAGTCAAAGCGGGTGACTGACACATGGTCCTTCCAACCTGCAGAATAGGGCTAGAAACTGAAATAGCCCAGAAAATGGCCCTGAAAATGTCTAATGCAGGTGCTGTAGAAACAAAATCATGACAAATTTTTAGCTATTATTTGTACTAGAGACAAGTGATTTTAATTTTATGAGCTAAATTCAATGTTCTTAACCACTAGATACTATCATAGTTTTCATTATATAGATTTAAAAACAAAATCACAGAGACATTAAGAAGCTTCTATTCTAATCATTACATAGCATTCTCAACATGGTATTAAAGAAGATGTAACATAAATTCTCTGGCTGCAATAGAATAATGTGAGAGATTTACTAGCTCATCGTATGAATTCAATTTCTTTATTCCATGAAATCAATAAACCAACTCTTGCATGTTTTAAACAATCCAAAGGTCCACTGGGAACATGAAGGTTCAGGTAGGTCTCCCCACTCCTCTCAAATTATTGCAGCAATCAATGGAAAACTGTACTCAATAGCAGACTTTATCTTTCATTTGGAAAATTCAGTAATTTTTAATGCTTTAGATTTATCTTCAACTAGCCATGAAAATTATAGACCATGAGTATTAAGTATTGAATATTCCAGTAAGATTGTTTATAGTTCTTCCACTTGAAAGTAGCATAAAAAACATGGAGAAGGTCATCCATATTTCAACTCTTTTCTCTAAATTTATCTTTTGCTAAAAAACCAAAAGCACTGTAGAGTTGACTGTGGAATTCTTCTTAAATCTGGAAAGATAAACGCTTTTAGATAAAAAGTGATTCCATAAAGTTGTATTACATTAACAGATATATGGGGGGTATCTCAAAGAGGAAATAAGGCTAGGGCCTCAGAGCTTTCCAGTGTTGTCTTAATGGGAAAATTGTGTTGATGGCCTGAGATCTTCAGTTAAGAGCAAAGCTAAAGGAATTCACAGAAAATGACATCATGAATTGGGCAGAAAAATTGATATCTACTACAAATAAGTAACAATTAAATATTAAGATACCACTAGATTGGCCCACAATAATGAGTGATCCTCTAGAAGGGAAATAAGCTAGAAGTTAGATAAAACTGAATGGACACTTCTTAGGGCCTTTAATATAAGTAGTTTAAGACTAATACAATGCAAAAATTTAACTTGTAACATTCTTCCATAGATTCATGACATAAAATCTTTTGGTACTTTAAAAGTTCTTAAAGTTCCTGGGAGTAGTTCAAAGGTGACCTACCTAGTGCCACTAAATTGTATATCAGTCACTTTCATTGTACATTTTAGTTACTAATCAAATCACTCATTCATTCTGTAAGTGTTGCTACTGACTATACTCTTGCCAGCATATTTGATGTTGAGAATATGGAGACTAGTAAGGCAGACAACTGCAGGATTAAGTCTATCAACTTCATTTAGAGAATTTAGAAGGGCCAACCAGAAGACTCAACAGACTAAAGTACCTGCTTAGGTGGAGGACAGAGGCTGGGTTTGATCCCTGGCATGCTGTCCAGCCCTGCCCCTGGGGTGTGCTGAGATGGTAATTGAGTGTGGTGTGCATGCCTACAATCCCAGCACTTGGGAGTCTGAACTACATAGTGAGACCCTGTAGACACTGTACTAAATGAGAGAGAGAGAGAGAGAGGGAGGGAGGGAGAGGAGAGAGGGAGGGAGAGAAGGAGAGAGAGAGAAAGAGAGAGAGATAATTTAGAATCTTAAAACAAACACCTCTCTTCACCATATGCAAATATACTTTCACATGTCATTTTATCTTCGGAGGCTGTGTGTGATAAGGCTAATGGTAGGGCAGTTTTTTTGTAAATAAAGATGACCTCCAAATATTCAGGTACTTTGTCAAGATTAGCACTGTTAGCATGGAAGATATAACTCAACCATGGCTATTCAACTTTCAAGCCCACAATTGCTCCACTGTGTATCATTTAGGCATGTAAGAGGGGACAGGGTGGCAGGCCTGGGAATGGAAACTCATACCTGCATGATTAGGGACAATTCTTCTCACAAAACCTCTGAGACAAAAGACAAGAAGAGCCCTGACTATAGGAAATGCTGTGATAGCCCAAATCATAGCTCTCAGTGAGTCCCTTTCATGTTGTACGAGGCAGGGCTCCCACTGATGCAGGAAGAAAACACTGATCTAGGGTGGATGACCTCCAATAGGGAACCTCCAAATGATATAGGGAAAACCGATCCCCAACCTGAAAAGTACCTGGGACGACTTTGTGTTCTCTAAAACCAAAGAATGAATTTTAGGAACAAATGGAGGTAATGAGCAGAACATATTTATTGAGGGAAAGAAAGCTCCTGCCTGAGAGAGGGACAGGAGGGGGGCCTTGAGTGGGTGTCCCCCAGAGGCTGTCCCTTCCAGGGACTTTTATAGAGAAGACGTGGGAACTCGCTTAGGTGGGTATGAAGTGGGACAAAGACTATGGTCAACCAATGAGATCACAGGCACCATTGCTCAGGTAAAACTGATTAACATCGGGACCCAATGGGAAGGCAAGTCACGTAGCAAGCGAGCAAGAACACCACTTACTGAGCTTGGGCTCGTGACTCTTTCTAGGCTCTTTCAAGGTGATTGATACTCATTTAGCATATCAATCCCTGATGCCCATCTTTAAGGAGCTATGGAGTTGCTTTTAATTGCTCTTGTCATAAGATCTGGCCCACAGTGAAGGAGTGTCTGTCTCTAGTTGTAGAGTCACCTCTTCTTCCCTGTTGTCCTTGAGGGCCTGGCTCTGTCTGACTGTCTATAATATTTCTATCTAACTCAGCTGCCTACAATACCACTATCCAGGCAGGGTGCAATCCAGGAAGGTGTTACTCTGCTTCCAGCACCTCCTGCATGCACTATCCTCCTTCTGACCACAGTATCCAGATTTTCCCTCTCTTATAAATTTTCACACACCTTCCCATCTCTCCTCAGCCACAAGCTGTTTAGGCTTCATTTACTTCCTCAGCTCTATAGCTGTGATCAGCTACCTTAAAACTCTTTGTCCCCTAATTTCTTCCTAGTCCTGTCTTATTTTCATTATGATGGAGAAAACAGGAGAACTCGTCATGTGGCAGTTTTTCTCTTCCTGGTCCCTAGCCTGTTTGCCCCTCTGACTCTTACTTGTTCTTCTCTAATTTCCTTCCTTGGACTTGGACATTTCTGCCTTCCCAATCTTATTCCCACTGCTTCAGTTTGATTCCCGTTCTCATCTTAATTCTTGGGGGAAAGACATAACCTCTAATGGAAACCACTAGTAAAAAAGGATTTGTGAATCACTGTTTAAAGTTTGATTTTGAAGGACTGGGGATATAGCTAAGCATATAGAAGCACCTGCCTGGCAAGTGCAAGGTCCTGAGTTTAATCCCTGGTACTGGAAAAAAAAAAGTTTAATTTTGAAGACAGATGCTTGGAAGTGGGATATGAAGAGTACAAGGCTCTTTGCTAGATTATGCCGCACAGCCTGCTCCATGGCTGGGGACACACAGAAGATATGAGTGGGCTTACCTTGGGGAACTTTGTGTGATGGGAGAGTACAAGAAATGGGGCATGCGATGGGTAACAAATCTTAATACTCCATGGTTGAGAGCCACGTGACCAGGATCATATTCTCTTCTTGGAAGAGATATTTAAAGGCTCTGTAAAGGTGAGAGGCAAAAGGGAAACTCATTGAAGACCAACAAATGGGCCAGGGACTTTCCTTATATTTATCCTCCCTTCCTAATTCTCCTCTTCTTTTTGTTATTACTTTACATTACAATATTAAGGGATTCTATTTTATGCAAGATATGTATTTTATGCAAGGTCTGTATTTCTCTGTAGTTTTTACATTAAGAGATATATCTAACATTTGCCTGTGGAGTTCATTAACACTCTAAGAGGACAAGTGTCTGATGATTAGATTCCTATAATGTGGAATCCATTATTATATTTGGGGTGATGCTGAGCCTCATCCCCTAATACATCTCAGGAGTGGGGTGATGAGTGTAATGGACCCCGATGGGTGTTAGGTCTGACAAAACTTCTTCTGCCTTTTGGGAAGGACTCAGGTACAGAGGGGACAGATCATGGGCTCTAATGTCATGTTGCCAGGGCTCACACATCACAGCGCTTTTCTATCCTACCTAAGTAACAGGGAAAAGTATCTATTTTTTGTGAGCCTTGGTTTAGTCTCTGCAAATCTAGGAGTTCAAAACAGTTTTGTCTTCATAAGACAGTTGAAAATTAAAAGAGAGGATACAAATACAGGGCTTTTATGGTGCCTGGTGTACAGTGAGCACCTGGTACATTTAATGATAATGGTGTAGCTACTGTGGGACAGTTTCTTCCCTTCTCTACATGGTGGTGGCTGAAACACATAACGCAAAGAACAACCATTCCTGACTATGGGATTAAGTGCCCGTAAGCTAATGGAGCCTGTGAGTTCTTTCTTTTATTTGAATTTGACTTTTATGGAAAGCACAGATATCTATTAAAATGTTAAGGGAGGTTAAGAAAATAAGTATAAGTTAGGAAAAGATAAGATTAAAGTTCTAGTATGATTGAACTTTCTCTTGAGTTTCCAAGGGCATAGTCAAATACTTAGATTTGTATGGAAGAAGGGAATTCTCTGTGAACTACTCCCTGCTCCAGGTTTGACTCTCCTCCTTTTGTTCACACACTGAGCGAGTACTCTTCTTTGTGCCCTCCCCTGGCTGCCATCCCTGCGATGTATGCTGTATGTCAGCCTTCTCAATCCTATCCAATATCAAGGTTGGGACAAATGGCACAGTTTGGAGGCATCTTTACTTGTCACATCTAGAGGGTGTGGCACTCTTGACACCTAGTAGATAAGAGAGCAGGATCAATAATATGGAGGCTGAGAAAGTGTGGTTTAAATCAAAACAAAGAGTACATTCCCCTTGAGCCATGTTCTCCCATTATTATGTATAAAAGTTTTGTTATGTTTTCTTGTTTGAGTTAAACTAGAATCTATACACTTTTCCCTCAGCATCCATGGGGACCCCTTAAAATTGTAAATATCTGCTCAAGTTCCTTATTTAAATGCATAGTATTTGCATTAAATTATGCACAGTCCCATATACTTTAAATCATCTTTAGATTATTTGTACTATCCAACACAACATAAATAATTTGAAAAATAGCTGTGTAGGGAATAGTGACCCAAAAGCCGCTTTTTTTCTTTGTATTTTGGCCCCGGGTTGGTTAAATCTCACCCACAAAGAGGAAGACTGAAGGTACATCACATTGCATTTATTTTAATTTTGTTGTTGTTAATTTTAATTTTGTCCTGGGAATACATGAACTATATTCATGCAATTCAGAATTTAGCTGTGATAAAGCTAGGAGAGTAGAGGAAATTGCCACTTTACTACATATATGCATTCCAGGAAGACATGTGAGAAAGTGCATTCTGTTAAGACAGAATGGTAGCAAACAGCCAAATCAAAGACAGATGAAGGAAGAGGAGGACATACATCTGTGCAGATGGGAAGGAGACTACAGGTTGGAGTTAGGGTTGGGGGTGAGAAGGGGAGAAACAGATACTGAAATGTGTTATGTGCACTTGCAGATTGATAAAGAAGATTATTGAGTTAGAAATACAGCTATTATGATGACTGTGGGCAAAGAACTTTTCTGGGTTTTTAAATTTTTTTACTCTATTGGTATGTTTTAGATATACATAGTGGTGGCATACATCAGAGATAATTTGTATGTGTACATGACACATCTTACTTTTTTTTTTTTTTCATTCCCTTCAACCCTTTTCCTCGTCCCAATTTACAGGAATTAATTTTTGTATCTTTTAAAATTCTTTTTCTTTTTTGTTTGTTTGTTTGTTTTCCTCTCCGTTGTCCCCTTACTTTTTGAACTATTTTTTCCCACTTTCTCAATGTCTATTATAAATTTTGATCTTTATTTACACTTTCAGTTTCTCCGAACTTGGAAACTTTTCTCAAAACTAGAGAAAAATTCAGTATTTACCCGTGTGTGTCTGATTTATTTCACGTAAAAGAATGGTTGAAGCATCCATCCACTTACCTGAAATATCTCAAGTTTATCCTTGTTTGTGGTAGAGTAGTACTTCACTATATAAAACCCCACATTTCTTTATCAATTCTTTGGTTGATGGGCATTTGGGCTTTTGTCAAGATGTAGCTATTAAAAGCTGAACATTGTAGCGGTCAGGGAGACATCTCAGTGGAATAAGTGCTTGTCTAGCAAGCACAAGGTCCTGAGTTCAATCCCTGGTACTTCAAAAACAAAACAAAACAAAACAAAAACAAAAAAACTGTACACTGTATATATACACTGTGTGTATATATCATTGTGGTATGATGTTTTTAATTTGGAATCTTTAGGGCTGATATGAAAAGGGGAATATCTGACTCAAATGAAAACTCTAATCTTAGTGTTTTGAGGAAGCACCACACTGATTTCCATGATGGTATAATCAGGTTGCCATTAGTGGAGAACTCATTTTTCTCTAGTGTCCTGACAGTATTACATATTGGCTGATTTCTTGATAATAGCCATTCTTTCTGGAGATGGAATTTCACTGTCATTCTCATTTGCATCTTTTCAATAGCAAGTGTTGAACATTTTCTTCATAGATTTATCTTCCGATTCTACTTCATCTAGGAAGTCTCTGTTCATTTTGGATACCTGTTTTTGGATTGGTTTCTTAACTTTGGGAAAATCTGATTTTTCTTTTTTTTTTGAGTTGATTATAACCTAGATGCTCGTCCTTTTTCTGAGAAACAATTGCCAAAATTTTTTCCCACACTGTGGATTGTCTTTTCACTCTGTTAATGGTTTTTCTTGCTGCGAAAAAGCCTTTGAATAAGATCAGATCACAGATGTTAATTTTTGGACATATTTCCTGTGCAATCAGTGTTTGTTCATAAGGTCTTTGCCTACTCCTATGTCCTCAAGAGTGCTGCTTATCCTATTTGTTTTTTTAGAAAAGTAATTTAATCTGTTTTACTATTTTGATCTGTAATCCATTTCAATTTTACTTTAGTACACCCTAATTTTAATCTTTGACATGTAGAAAGCAAGTTTTGCTGTCATCGTCTATCAAAGAAGCTGTTTTATGCCAGTGAAGGTATTTGGCCCTGTTGTCAATGATAAAGTGGCTGAGTATGTTTTGGATTATTTTATGCATTTTTTCATCATTTTTTTTGCAGTACCATACTACTTTTTTTTTTTTTTTATCATAGTAGCTTTGTAGTATAATTTCAAGTTAGGGATTGTGATGCTTTGTACCTCGCTTTTGTTGCCCAGAATAGTTTTTGCATTCTAGGCCTCCTATGGTTCCAAATGAATTTTGGGATTTTTTTTCTCTAATCCTCTGTTGTATTCTGCTGGCATTTTGATCAGAATTACATTAAATTTGTATAACAATTTTGGAAATATGGTCATTTTTTCTATATCAGTTCTTCCTACCCCAAAACAAGGGATATCTTTCCATTTTCTGATATTCTACTGATCTACAGTTTCATAGCACTCTAGTTTTCAGTGTAGAGGTCTTTTACTTCATTAGACTGATTCCTAGACTCTTTCTTTCTTTCTTTCTTCCTTCCTTCCTTCCTTCCTTCCTTCCTTCCTTCCTTCCTTCCTTCCTTCTTTCTTTCTTTCTTTCTTTCTTTCTTTCTTTCTTTCTTTCTTTCTTTCTTTCTTTCTTTCTTTCTTTCTTTCTTTCTTTTTGGTACAGGGCCTCATTATGCAGCTTGGACTCATAGCAATCCTCCTGTTTTCAGCCTCCCCAGCACTGGGATTCTATATGTGTGGCACCATGCCTGTTCTCAGGGGCTGGCTCAGTGTGGGGCTGGTCTGGCCTGTGGTGCCAAAGATCAAACCCTGAGCCCTGTGCTTGCCTAAGCAAGTGTTTAGTCTGCTGAGTTATCTTGCTGGCCCTTAGGAATTTCATTTTTGAGGATTCTATTGTGCAGGGTATTGTTTTCATAATTTCTTTCTATGAGTTTTTTTTCTGTGTAGAGGAATTGTATTGATTTTTGAATGCTGAATTCCTATTCATCCATGCTACTGAATTTGATTATTAAATCTAGAAGCCTTTTGTGGAGTTTAGAGGTCTTTTACATAGACTATCATGTCATTTTGAAATACTGTTAATTTAAATTCTTTCTTTCATATCTCTATTGGCATTATTTCTTTCTTCTACCCAATTCCTCTAGCTAATGTTTCCAGAAGTATATTGAATAAGAAGACAGCAGAGATCCATATCTTGTCCTGATGTTACACTGATAGATTTCAGTTTTTGTCCATTTAGTATGATATTGACTCTTGGTTTGTATTAGATGGCTTTTATTGGATCTATCTATCTATCTATCTATCTATCTATCTATCTATCTATCTATCTATCTATTTATTTTTGCGGTACTAGGGATTGAACTCAGGACCCTGTGCTTGCCAGGCAAGCATTTATTCTGCTGAGCTATCTCCCTGGCCCCAATTTTATTGGATTTAAAGACCATTTCCAATTTTCTGTAGGATTTTGATCATGAATGGATCTTATATACTGTTGAATAATCTATTTGCTTTTGTTGAAATGATCATGTGATTTTTTGTGTTGGCTCTGTTATTATGGTGTATTACATTTATTGACTTGCATATATTGAACCATCCCTGCATCACTGGGATGAGTTCTCCTTGGTTGTGTTGTGTAATCTTGCTAATGATTTGCTGCCTTCTGCTTGCCAGGATGTTATTGATGATTTTGCATGTATGTTCATTAGGGCTATTGGCCTGTAGTTTTCTTTCTTAGTTGAGTCTTTCTCTGGTTTTGGTATCAGGGTAATACTTATTTCTTGGAATGAATTTGGTAATATTGATTTCCTTTCAATTTTTACAAAAGTTTGAGAATTAGTGCCATTTGATATTTCTAGACTGACTACAAATTTCAGGAGTGGGTCCTTCAGGGTCTGGGCTTTTATATGTTGGTATGTTTTTAACTATATTTTTAGTTTCACTGACTGTTGTTGGTTTGCTCAGAGTTTTTATATCTTCTTGACTTAGCTTTGTTAACACATAGGTATTTGGAATCTGTTCATATCTTTTGTATTTTCCATCTTATCAGAATATAATTTCTTTTTTCCCCTCTTTTATTTATTTTATCTTTCTTTCTTTCTTTCTTTCTTTCTTTCTTTCTTTCTTTCTTTCTTTCTTCCTTCCTTCCTTCCTTCCTTCCTTCCTTCCTTCCTTCCTTCCTTTTCTTTCTTTCTTTTTGTCTTTTTTGAGACATGTCCTCTCTATGCTGCTCAGGCTGGTCTTGAGCTCATTTTTGTAGCCCAGGTTGGTCTCAAACTTGCACCGATCCTCCTGCCTCAGCCTCTGAAGTGATAGGATTACAGGCCTGTGCCACCATGCCCGGCCCTCTCTTTCCTTTTATGTTGAAAAGTAAAAATAAGAGCAAGAAAAATGAAAGCAAAGACAGAAACAGGGTAACATAGAACAACACTCCATTACAGATTTTCAAAACAAGAATTTCTGACCAATAGTGATTGATACATTATCTATTTTCATCATCAAATCTATTGCTAAGATTAACAGATATAATTACACAAGATGGGACATATGATTGAATATTAACACATGCTTCCTGAAAGTCTTAAATTTTTGTTCTTGTCTCTTGCTTTCTTTTATTACTTTGTTTCTAAAAATTACTTTTTTTTGTTTCAATTTTTTTATTGTTTAAATTTAACAATGGTTATATTACATATTTTCATCATCAGATCAGTTTAGATTAATACATATAGGTATATAAGATTGATCAAACAATTTAACATTAACCTTTCTAAATCCACATTACTTTTTTTTTTCTTTTCCCCTTTCTTTTCTTTGAAAGTTGGCATACTGCATATTGTCCTCACAATCATTCTACAGAGTACAGTGTGTGGGCATGACCCACCTCCCTATTGATGTTGCTTAGAAAAATGAAAAAAAAAATTCAAAAAATGAAAAGAATATACTTCTCTTTGGACTAAGAGGAAGCAGATACATACACAGTCAAAGGTTTTGCAATTGCAGT